>JAANQP010000643.1:0-173977 GCA_011320165.1 Fusarium protoensiforme | reverse complement strand
CCCCCACCCCGTCCCCTCCTCGAAGGCTCCGTCAACTCGGACCGCGACTGCAAGAAGCAGCTCGCAAAGTGGACCCTCGACGAGAACGCCCACGACCGCTGCATCATTTTTGACGAGGAGATCGAGGGAGTCGAGGACTACGCCGTCAAGTCTCTCAGGATTGATGCTCTCAACAACCCCAACTGTGGAGGTGAGAAACTCCTCCATCTCTCTAAAGTCTAAACAGTACTGATTGTCTTGATAGTCTGGGTCTATAGCGATCATGGCTGCCACATGGCTGCTCGCAGGGTTGAGCCCAAGACTTGCGCTGTTGCCGACCGCTGGGGATGGCGATCTTACGCCATCTTCTGCCTCTAGGGGACGGTGGAGTAGCTGGGGAGCGACTTTCTTTTTCTTTGTGGACGGCTCAGAATGATAGTATTAGACACCATGTTTTATGTGGCATACACGACTTAGATTAGACTTGCTTTTAGCACTTGGACACTCATTTCATCTATATACTCATCTTGTACATACTCCAAGAGTTTCACCAAACACTATTCCAACTACCCATCTTTAGCCAACAATAGTGCATGTCATGGGCCTCAACAAGGCAACACCTCTACTAGAATACTTATCCAGGATGGATCCCAGGCAGCTCAATCTACCCCAGGAGCGTCAAAGGGAGTGGTGAAACATCACAATCCTCACTAGGCGGCAGCTCACAATAGTCAAACTTTCAATGCTGCCAAGTATGGACAGGTCTTGCATAAAGTCATATGTATAATCCGGCCCAGCGAATATGATCCAAAGCTCCGGATATCCAACCCTTAAACATTATCCACTAGTCATGTCCCGAATGATTGGCCAGGATATATACAAGAAATATAGTAAATAAGACAAAAAAAGAGGCTCAGACAGAGGGGGACGGGGGTATGTAATGGTAATCTATAACGAACGACGCGCCATATCCACAAAGGGAAAGATATTTTGCAACAATCATGTACGAAAAGAAGAAGAGACGATCGGTATATATGCAATGTGTCATGAGGGCGTGGAAAGCTAGATGAAGCCCGGGTTGAACTCGTCCACGACAGGGTTGGGCGTCCGCACTCTGCCTGACTCTGGTCCGACACCCAGCGTCGTCGTCGGGACTTTGATGGGAGCCGGCCGTGGAGGCGCCCGCCTGGCCTCGACGCGCGTGGCGCTTTGGTCTCGGGGTGGTACAAAGTCAGCCATGACGGGCGAGATGAGTGGCCTGATGAGATTCGGCTCGGGGGCGTGGTGGTAGTTGCCGTCTGCGGCCATGTCGAAGCTGCGGGCAAGATTCTCGCTAGAGTTGGAGATGGACTTCTGCAGCGATGGGAAGGACGGCGAGGGTAAGCTCGGGGGTGTGGGTGAGATGGGCGAGGACGTATATTGCTCTCCAAAGCGAGGGCTCAACGACTCATCCGTCGCCTGTGCAGGAGACTGAAGAGGGAAGTCGGTTCGGAAAGGTGAGAGAGGAGGAGGCATGGCCGATCGGTGCGGGTTGGCGCGGTCAAAGTCGTCCCAGTTGGGGAGGGCGTAGCCGTGGCCTTCGGCTGAATCCTTGTGCTGCGACTCGGGTGTAGGAGAAGCTTCAACTCGAGGAGGAGGATACATGGGGCGTTGGCGGCGCTCCTTCCTTGGGCCAAGACCAAAGGTGCTTTCAGGGCTAGTAGGCTCCATGCCAGGTGGCTTGCGGCCACGGGGAAGGCCCTTTGACACGGGAAAGTCACCCTCGATGGGAGCTCGTATGGAGAAGGGGCTTGCAGTCCGTGGTGGTTCCGGGGCCGCACGGGGTGAGCTCTCGGAGCGCAAGTAGTTGCCTTCATCAGGGGGTGGGCCATAGGGACTTCGAGGGCCTCCGCCAAGGATAGGAACTGTAGCAGAGCGGTCGACAAGCGGGGGAGGAACGCGGAGAGGTCGTCGAGCTTGAGGGTCCGAGTCAACTCGGGGCCGGAAGCCACGTGGTGGAGGATCGAGAGGGCGAGACATGTAGCCGGGCTGTGCGCTTGGGGTGCTGGCTGGACTCGGAGGGGTGTTTGGCTGGAGGTTCATCTGAGGTGGCGGAGGAAGAGGCGCGGTAGGAGATCGGTATGGTGATGGTAGTGGTCGCGTCGGGGGAGAAGAGTTGGGAGGTTGATATGCCATATACTGCCTGGGAGGTAGCTGGGCAGAGTGAGGAGGTTGCAGACTCGCGGATGCCTCAGGGAACTTGAACGTTGACTGGTCAAAGGCTTTGCGAGATTGATCCGAGAGTTGTCGATAGTGCATTGAGTCTGGTGGGAGCGTGGGAGACGGCTGTGGAGACTGATGCTGAAGTTGAGGAGGCTGCGAAAGCGGCGAAGGTTGGGGGGATCGCGAGGGTGAGAGGGGCCGCGAGACCTGAAGAGACTGAGGTATCTGGCCAGGCTGGAGAGCCTTCGAAGGTTGAAGCTGCTGAGATGGCTTGTGCTGAGGGGGCTGAGGAGTTTGGATGCGTGGTGTATCCTCTGCAGTTGACACAGTCGACAGAGGAGAAGTCGCGTCGCTCGTGTTGCGCGCCCTGGTAGATCCCGTCTCACTCAAACTCAGGCTCGGACTCGACTGCATCGTTCTCAGAGGGCTCGCGGTCCTCGAGGTGCCAAACGCCCTAGGCTTGACTGTCGTGTCAGTCGGGCTCACCGAGGTCTCACTCGTGGGCGTCTCCAAGCTCCTATTTCCAACACTCCCTCTCCTGACAGTCTCTCCAAAGTCGAACCCCGAAAAGTTGCCTGCCAGTCCCTCCACCATAGGCTTTACGGCCTCTCGGGCCTTCAGCTCGTCAACTTCCATAGCGAAGCTCTGTCGGCGAGGCGTGTGGAACGTCAGGGTGTCGCGCTTCGCCTGAACATTGCGGATCACGGGTGCCTCCCAGATATCCTCACTGGAGCGTGCAACCGAGGCAGCCGGGCTGGGTAGAGCCATGGGGCCGGCCACGTCGACGTTGCGAAGTCCACTGGGGGCGGGTACGTTGCGGCGGCTGCTCGAAGGTCGGTTGGTTTCTTGACTGGCGGGTGAAAAGGGTCGCTCGGCGTTGACGATTGACGGTGGCGGAGAGGGATACCCGCTGGTGGCCTGCTCCTTGGTGTGGTCCTTTGATGCATCATCCCCCAGACCAAACTCGAACTGCTCAAAGGTGCTCTTGCTGTCGTCCATGGGCGTCCCAAGTATACTGCTAACCGAGTCCTTTCCAAAGTGCACATTAAAGGGGTTGTCCGAAACCTCCCTCCTAGAAGTCGCGGTGCCCGGTCGTGTAGGCGTGCCAGGTCTATTCCCCGCAGGACCACCACCACCACCACCCCCTATGGGACCCGGCGCAGCGAGACTCGTGGAACTTGGGTTGGCGAAGCGCGTGTTGAGATTAACGTCGGACGAGTGGAATCGAGGGTTGCCCATGGCGGGAGCTCGAGGAGCGCCAAGATCGACCATGGAGGAAGCTCCTCCAGCGGCGGCCGGGGCATTCATGTAGGGGGCACGATGCCATTGTAGATCGCGGTTGGATGAGGATGTGTCGGGACGGGCGCCGGGAGTGTTTGGGAGCGGCAGGTTGCCGGCTGTGAGTTGATGAACATTCTTGGGTGTGAGGTCTGATTGATCAGTTCGATGCAGGTGCTGAATCTGTTTTGTGGTGGCCTTGGTCTTGTCGCTGAACCAAAATGTCAGAGTACCGTACCGTGGAAGGAGCGACGAGAGGTGGTGCTTACTGTGACTTTTTCCTATCGCCTCCAAGCTTGAGGCCAAAAAAGGACACCATCTCGAGTGGACGGGAAAGAAACTATGTCGTTCATGAGCCTCAGATTCTGTGAATATTCCCCAGAGAAACTAATCATGCTTGTTCAAGGTTGTCTCCTTGTCCTGCAAGTTCTCTTTCTAGAAGGCCGTTGCCCAGAGACTTACCGTTAAGGGTCCGGCTTAACGGGGGGTGGGAGGGCCCACGAGGCGTAAGATGGGTAAACCAAGTGGGTTAATTTAAATGGTATAATTTTAGAATGGGAACCCGTCGACGTCTAGTCGAGCCGTGTGGGGAAAAGGAACGAAGATATCCAAGAAATGGATACAGTCTTTTTTTGATCAACTTGATTCTCTTGTAGAGATCATTGCTCGTCCAGTCGAGTCCAACAAGTAGAAAAGGAGTGTGTGTGGTTGTTGAAAGTTGCTCAGATGACGGAGAGCAAGGTCGAGTTGGCGATGGATGGAGCTGAGGCTGAACTAGACCAGGTTCACAATTCAGGGGCTCGAAATGGCGCCGTCGCGGGGTCGAAAAGAGGCCAAAGCAAGAGAGGAATTTGCGAAAAAAAGAAAGCAAAGAGCCAGGCCTATTCAAGTAGAGACAGACAGATAGTTTCCCAAGAAAGGGAGAGAAGAAAAAAAGACACTGCCACAGACAGCCAACAAAGCCCGCTCTTCTATCTTGGGAATTCGTGCGTGAGACGAAGACGGACCTGAAAGGAGTGATGGTGCACTGCGCCTCCAAGGAAGAAAAAAAAGCTGAAAGAAGGGGGGGTCTTCCACGCACGAAGGATGCCGATGCATGAGAGCAAGAAAAAGAGAGGGAAAAGAAAGAGGTCCCCATTCTTTTCTTCCCGCGCGAGGGGGGGCCAAGACAACAAAAAGTGACGATCTTTGGGGTGAGATTGGATGAGAAATTGAACCGGCGGCGCGCGCGCAACGCCTTGTCCACGTTATACCCTTGTCGCACGCCAATGCAATGCCTTGCTCTGCATGGTGGATTATCATGGGATGGGAATTCTGTGGGTTTTGTGAAGAAATTCGATTTCTTGCAGCTTGGGCTTGCTTTCTAGATGTGAAGCCATTCAACTCACTCAACACCTAGTTACACAGCGATACAACTCTCACATATCCATCATTGCAGTTCAAAGACTTCAAGACATTGAAAAGACAAGAGACAATGCCTGAGATCCATCACCCCGTCAGACGTCCGTCCCCCTCCCCTCTCAAGACCCATCCAAAACGGGAAGCTGTCCTCAGGGGTCCAGCGCCCAACGCGTCCGACAGGGGTTCAGAACATGCATCTCTTCTTCTCTCTGCCCTTTTTTTTCGCTCCCGTCTCCCAAGGGGCTATAACGATCGTCACCCCGAGCTGAAACCTTTCCCCTCGTAGTCGGCCCTGAAACACGGCATGGGGAGATCCTTTTCTCTGCCGAGGATGAATGAAAAAAAAAAAAAAAGAGAGACAACTTGAGAAGAGCAAGTTTAAAGACAGATCACCATCTCGGCTAGGTTGGTTTTGCTCATGGCCTTCCCTCTAAAGCGTACGTGAAACGAAACAAAAACGGCTTCCACTTGTTAGATTAATTTACCCGTCATCAACTCGATCCATGACCCCTGCGGACTTGCCCGGTTCATGCAATGACAGCCCGGGGAACGCGGGCGCCGTCCTGGCCTATACTCACCGTACTATACCCAGGGTCGTTAGCCTTGCGAAGAACGAATATTGTGGTGGTGGCCATAATTAGCATCGTCCGTCATGCGCGCTGCTGCTTCTTGGGTTGTCAACATCCATCTTGCATATCTTTGTAAAAACCCCCCCTTGCCTACATAATGTGTGACCTCCACCTCGTTTTTAAACTACCAGCCTGAACCCGTGAAACCGTTGCGCCCTTGAATACATACAGCTAGTAGTAGTGTTAACCGTCCGAAACGCCAAACCGTGACTAGAAACGTCCCCGTCAAACATCCACCATAGATAGAACAGACCAGCAGAGGCCACTCAACCACCAACCACAGTGCTTGAGTAGCCAACACTCAGATGAACAAAAAGTCATCCACAGCTTCCCCTCACAGCTGATCCAGCAACTTCCTCCTCCTCCGATCAATCAACTCCTCCTGCACCTCCTCCAAAGTTGGCAGCTCCCACGTCACCCCATCCCCGCCGTCACCCGGCAGAGGCTCCCACCCGTCGGGCACGTCTTGGCTCCCCGTCTCGAGCATGTGCTCCACCGCCTGCCTCTCCTTCTCGGCCTCGTACTCCAGCATCTCGTCGTCCTCCTCGTCGGGCGCATATCCGTAGTAGGCCGCGTCCACGTTGCGCCGCAGCTCGCTCCTCTCCTCCAGCGGCTTCTCGTCCTGTCCTTTGCTGCGTGCTGCTTCGAATAGTTCCTTGACGCCCGGGAGCTCTCTTGCGCGACCAAAGTACTTGTATCCCTTCCCACCACCAGGTATCTCCCTGCCCTGCTCGTCATATATCTTTCCTCCACCGCGCATGTAGTTCGGTCCTCCTAGATTGCGTATCTGCACCTCCCACATGTGCTTCTCGCGCATGAGCTTGTTGATCTCGTCGTTGAGGTCGCGGATCTGGTAGTCGCTGAGGATGGGGTCCTGGATGCGCGACATCTTGCGCGAGATCTCCTTGAGGACCTGGCCGCGCCACTTCTCGCAAGCGGGGATGGCCTCGACTTCGGTGATGAGCTTGGGGCGGCGGGTGCGGCCGGCGTCGATGATGCCTAGGTCTGCTGCTTGGGCTTCGCGGAAGCGAAACAGCATCGACTGCGCTTTTTCCGAGTTTCGAGCCTGCCATGGTCAGCCAAGATGCATACCTTGCAGTTAAGAGTAGTACATACCATCTTGACGAGTTACGCTGTGCGAGTAATAGAGATTGACAGAGTAAACGGCCTCTGGTTGTCTGTCACAGCAAGCCAGATGTTGTCGCGCCCAAGTTTTCCCAGCCTCGTTGGAAGAGGGTCGACGCCAGAAGCTCAGCAAAAAGTGGCGCTCAGCCACAATGGAGCAGCCAGCCACAGCAGGGGAAACTCTTGGCGCTGTCAGCCTTATCCCAAGTCAAGTCTACGCGACCAAACGCGACTTCGTCACTGATTCACTGACCTCAACCTTTACTCTTTTTTTTTCACCTCTTTTGGACCATGAATCACAGTCGTTTACAGTTACAATAGACCTGTTTTTATTTACCCGAAAAGACTGATTGCGTGCACATTCTCTTACCTACAAAAGCCAGCTTCTCCGACCGCGTTCTCGCCTCTTCTTCTTTTCTTTCCTCCTCAGAACGGGCGACGACTCCCTCCACGACCACTTCACTTCACGCCTCTCTCCTCACTTCATCCGCCTGCTCGCGCACACTCACTCGGGCACTACACAGTCGACTCCCCAAGTATCAGCACCCTCCTCTATGCCACCGGGCATCCCTAAACCCACCCCATCCTCACATCACCTCCCCTCGCTGCACTCTCTCCCTCCGGGCATGGCCACCTACCATCAACCTGGGCTGCAGTGATGAAGACGTTCACAAGAGCTTGGTATATCTTTCGCTTGGCCGGATCTTTGTTTGCAAAGAACCACTCGCGAAAAGATACATGACCCAAATTCAAGAACAGAGATCTGAGCAGGCTTCCTCCAACTCTCCTCTTCCCCTTTCTTCTCCCCCTCCTGTACCCCTTCACTCACCCAAACAGGACTTCCCACAGCCGCAATGACCGACACTCTTCACCAAGAAGCTGTTCTCACACGCGATACCCGTTCTGGGCTTGCCGAGACGCACATGTTTTGCACTATAGTTTTCAATCGGAGCAGGCTTTAGTCTTGCTTTTGCGGTAAGGAAGAGAGGTACGGGAGAGGGGAAGCGAGAGGATGGGGAGAGTCGAGATACAAACCATTTTTGCCCGGTGATGATTGAACGACCAAAAAGCCAAATTTGCAGGCAGCAGCGGCGTACATGTTTTTACATGTTTGAGGGTCATTCACTGTCCACAGCCGCGCGTTGTCAGTGAGAACCCAAGAGAGCTAATCTGAGGGCATCATGGTTGTATCTGGAGGTTTCCATAGCGTGCATGTCTCTGATAGTTGAAACTGCTTGGTGCCCATCTTGGGGCCTGTAGATACTCGTAAACACATTAATACAGAGCTCTAGCAACTCGACGGTATGGAGTCCACTCGACACAAATGCATTCTATATTCATCCCATTTTTGTTCCTACTCTACACACGCAACTGGCCCACGACTCCTGATCATGGCGTTGCTATAATAAGAAAAGACATTGTACATTGCATTCCCTTCCCTCCTTCGCTGTTCCATCTATTGCGTCTTCTTGCCCTTTTCCAAAGTGGCCACAGGCTGGCTGTACACCCAGATAACGCTAAACGCCAGGAAGCCAGTGACGGTGGCCCCGATGCCCGTCAGCCAGGGCCAGGCGCCCGAGATGACGTAGCTGCGCGGCCACTCGTCGTGGGCCATGTGTCGCACGCTGACAGTGTTCTTCTCATCGACGTTGGTCAGGAAGGGTCGCTTGTAGTTGATCTTGAAGTTGAAGATGCCGTGCTGGTCGGGCAGCGTAAAGTTGGTGCTGAAGACGGTGGCGTGCTCGTCGACTTGCGTGGCCTTGAGGTCCAGGCGGTGGAAGGGCGACAGCATCGAGAACTCGAGCTGGAGAGAGTCGCCAGCGGGGAGCTCAAAGGGCATCCAGCTGCGCCAGGCATACTCGGAGATGGAGATGCTGTAGGTCTGTTGCAGGTCAGCTATCAGTCCAGATATTACTCAATCATATAAAACATACCACATCGTTCTTGACTCGGTAAATTTCAGGGTTAGTCTCGTTGTCGCCCACGAGGTGGTGCTCAATCTTGTTGACCCTCAACACACCAAGCTCCTTGAAGGTCCAGCCCGCCAAGCTAGTGATGAACTCGCGGTTGCTGGGGTACAGCGCCTTGCCGCCCTTTCGGGAGACCTTGGTGTCAAAGGTCTTGTCCTGGAGCATCTCGGCGGAGCCAATGATGGTGAAGCGCGCCGAGTTGCGAGCCTGGATCGTCGAGACCAGCGCAAGCTGCTTACCGGCAGCGAACAGCTCGTCAGGGTCAACGGTCTCAGCCTGCTCCTTGGGGTTGTAGCTGTAGGCAGTGGGAGGAGCGCGGAGGATAGGCGTAAGGAGAGGTCCGGATCCCAGAGTGTGGCCAACGGCGTTGGAAACAGCAAGCAGCGCGCCGGGAATCTCAAAGTAGTCCTTCAAACCAGGTCGGACATTTCGGGGAGCGTCCAGGACAAGGACATCGTGGGACTCGGCGGCCGAGATGGTGTCAAAGTTGAAGTGGTCGACAACCTTGCCGGTGCGCTCGATGGGGAGCGCAATGTCAAGCTCGGCGAGGACGGAGACGAGGGATGTAGGGACGGCGTGGGTCGAGGACATGGTCAGGAGGATGTTTCCACCGGCGTTGATGAAGTCGAGGATGATATTGGGGGTCAAGTTGGGGCCAAGACCTGCGCCCAAGTCAGCATAGTTCGCTCCCAAAGCAACCAAGATATCATCACGAACCCTTGACCTTGGTGGGGAGGAAGAGGAGGTGATCATAGTTCCTCTCGCCGAGACGGAACAAGGTTAGAGCGCTGTTCTTGGGAGACTCGTATGTAATCTGATATCCTCGCTCTGCGCCAGTCAGCAAAAGATATAAGAGGCCATCGAATGGGACGGTGTACCGTTGAGGTCGGCAAAAAAGGTGGAATACGCCTCCTTCTCCTCGACGGCATCCAACACGACCAGCAGTCGATTGCCAGCCGTGCCCGCGGCCGAAACCAGGGCCGCGAACAAAAGGAGCACGAGGCTCAAAAGCGACCGCATCTTGGATTATGACAGGATTGTCTTGATTATTTCGTCCTCGTCTCGTCTCTTCTCTTCTCTTGGTGCAAAGACGCGACAAGGTTGAGAAGGGACGTGGACAGCTTGCGCTTTCGGGGGAGCTTCCAATGCAGCAGGCGCAGTGAGCTTGCGTTTAGGGATACGTAGCCTTGGTGAGCTCTAACAGTGGGGGGGTGATACGGCGCTAATACTCTTGGGGTAGTACTTTTGAGAGTCGAGATATCAACTGTGGCTGTTTTTGAGGCATTGAAGAGTTTAAACACTCCAAAACCCAGTGTGTATGTATTAATATCTCATAGATACACTCTCAAGTTGTTTCGGATATCATTTTACATCAGGATTGCCCGTAAGGAGCCAATTCACAAACACATGCACCTACACTCGAGCCGTTCTGTATCCCCTTCAGGCTTAGCTCTCCACGTCTTGGCATCTCCCCAGCTCCAAAATAATCCGACACCCGCGGCTTGGTTTTTCCGCTCCTGCGATTGGACCGAGCCCAATCGTCGACCCTCCTCCATGATCCTCATCACCAGTCGGAAGCAATAACCTCACGTCAATTGAGTACGAACCCCCCTTCTGTCGCCTCTGACACTGCTGACTCTTCACCCGTCTAGTCGCCCATCATGTCTACCGCTCCCCTCTTCTGGTCGACCCCCCTCAAGTACTGCCGCTGGGCAGCTCGCGAGCGTCCCGCCCTCTTCTGGTCCGTCATTATCGGCGCCGCCGGTCCCATCTCCATGCCCATCGTGCCTCCGATCCGATACTACTTTGGCGACATTGATGCGCCCCCGGTCCCCGTTACCTACCCTAGTACGTTGAACCCCTTCGTCGTGGTACTATGGAAATCATACTAACCGAGGCCAAAAACAGTTCCCTCTGGTCCCCGGAAACAACTTACCGGCTACGACGACGAGTAATCCTACCGAATCGACGAAAGAAAAGGAGGAAATATGACGCTCGAGAGGAGGGGAGAGACACAACATTGTACAAACTACGGCGTTTGAGACAGCGCGGAGGAACCATAGAGGAAATGGAGAGTACCACCTCAGGTCCTCATCCAGCAATTGACGCTCCAATTCGATTTTCACCACGTTGCTACAAGTTCTCGTGCCCAGGGAATTCGCTATTCATATGCGCCCACTTGCGCGAGGTCCATGTCTAACATGCTAGGAGGGGGAAGAAACCGGGGAAACGCCGCCGGCAATGTGAAAGAACAAGACAAAGATATTCATCAGTTGTGTTGCTACAAGGAGCTTTTGCGACGATTGGCCCGCACTGATGTTCGACTAGGTAGGGCCAGACTCTATCTATCCCGACTCATAAAGTTCCACTCATACTAAGAGTTGTTAGTCTTTGAGACGCGCAGGGGAGAGGGTATACTTACAACTCGGCCATCATCATCACCCGTGTATACACACGTCGGCATGGGAGTGATACACGTCACGCCTGCCTCAGTGTTTGCTCCCTTGTCGTTTTTATAGTCCACATGATCAAGCTTCCTGAGGAGCTCTAGCGTCCATCGACTACCAACGATGCTGCGGCGCCATACATTGACACGGCCTCGCTTGTGTCCTGTGAAGACGAGGTAGTTGTCGAGCCATTCATTGCCAGCACCTTCGTAGAAAGCACATGAGTGGATGTAGTCGTCCTGATCGAAGCAAACGTTCTGCTCTAGAAGGAGTGTGCCGTTGAGGGTGTAAAGGAGCACGTTCGGTCCAGAGCAGAGAAGGATCTCGCCCGAGATGTCATTGATGCGGGCGCACTCGACAGGACGCACCAGCGGCAGCTTTCGGATAAATGAGAGACGGTTGAGATCCCACAGGAATGCTTGCCCATCCGCAGAGACCGTCAGGAAGGTACTGAACGCCTTACTTACCGCAATCGTGGTGACGGGCGACTTGTGCCCAAAGAGACTCGATCTGGGTAGCAGCTCCACGGGTTTACCCGGTGCCGTCTGAAGCGCATAGACAGAAACGACGCAATCCTCGCCAGCGGTGATGAGTGTCTTGGAGTCGGCAAAGCAGGCGCACGAGATCTGCCCAATGTGGAGGTTCTCAAAGAGGCCAGCCGGCTTTCGTGCGTTAGCGGGGCGGCCATAGTCAGGAATGTAGTGGCGGGTTACCTTTCGGTTGTCGCTGAAGAAGAAGCGAATGCTGTTGTCGGCGTATCCCCATTCCAGGAACTTGTCATACGGCGGGAAGTTGAGGCGGAAAGGAGAAGCGCACAGTAGGCGGTCCAGCTTTGGGGCGTAGATCAGGGAAGCTACACGCTCATGGCTCTCTATTGGGGGTCAGCTATGTCTCGAAAGTCAGGGAAGAAGGTTGCATACCAAGAAGTGGGTTGGAGAGGCATCCAAGAGAAAAGACACCTGTGTCGAGTCGTCGAACAGGACATCGTACATGTTCCCGGGCGGGATGAGGCCTTATGAACACTTGATGCGGTGTCTGTCCAAAGTTGTGAATCACACCAGCAAGGATGGCCCTCTCCTTTGCGTCCGTGATACTGTCCAGGTCGGTTGCTCCGCGGTACGACAGGTGATGGAAGACGTTGAGGTTCTCCACGGCCGCTTCTCCCCGTTGCTTGTAGCCAAAGACGAGATCGATCCACTTGTGCAGATTCTCGCTAACATAGGGACTCTCCAGTGCCTCTCGGTGCTTGGCAATGAAGATTCTTGGGTCGCCCTTGGCCCAGGGAGGAAGCTCGACATGGTCAACCTTGGCGCCGTTGCTCTCTCGGTTACCAAAGTTGTATCCGTTAACATTGGTCAAAAACTCGGGCAGACAGAAGAACTCGGGGATGAGCTCTCTCACATCAGCCTTGTTCCTGCAAGATGCCGATTTCCATGCCTCGGGAATTGACTGGAAGAGCCGATCAGCGTGATCGAAGCTGCCTCCCTGAAGTAGGATATAGGACTGGACGAAGGGTGGCAATCGAATCAGGTACGACGAGACGATCATGGCGGAAGAGTAGTGGGTGCCATAATGGAAAGGAATCTCTCCAATCTCGGCCAGCGCGTTGTAGCTTTCAACGAAGCCACCAACTCGCTGCGGTGTCTGAGCACCCATCGGCTTGGACAGATCACGGAACGTGTTGGGATCCTCCAGATCAAGGTCCTCACTGGTGTAGTCTGCCAAGATCCATGGGAAGACTGGGTACTGGGTGAGATCGTTGAATGTCCTGCCAGCCATGGTGTTGACCATCATGAGGTAATGAAAGTTGGAGATCTCGCCCCTCTGCCATCTCTTCAGGATCGGGTTCCAAGGTGTCGAGTTGAAGAATGTGCCAAACTTGGACCCGAAGCCTTGAGGAGACTCGTCAACCACCTTGAGAGACTCCAACCTCCAAGCATCCTCAGGGTTGGGCAGTGTGTTGGCACCGCTCGTGTGAGGGGCTTTGTTGAGCATCTTCACAAATAGGTCATCTCGAACCACCGGGTTGATGGTGGTCAACAGATAACTGCGGCCATCCGTGAAAAACACCTCGATCGCAACATCTCGAAACAGGAAGCGTCGTTTTGAAATGCTAATCACGTCGTGCCAGCGCCAGTGTCTTGACTCTTGCTCCTTGCTGCCAGCATTCTGCCGCTTCTCCGATGTCTTCGAGTCCGTGACGATCTGAGAGAAGGGGTCACGCTCTTCCGGGGGGGCTTGCCAGACGTTGACAATGTCGCCGTTGGCACACTGGAACACGTTGTCCATCATGTAGAGGGCGTCCTTTCCTATGATCAGGATACCTTCGCACGCATCAAGACCGATGATACGAGAGATGTTGTACGCCGACTGCACTTGATCGCCGTGTTCCAGCCGCCTCATGACCTTGCGGTTCTTGTCCTCGAAGCCTTCATCTCCCTCGTTGGGGTCGTTGGGGTCATCCACAAGCTCAAAGTCGTCTTCGGGGGCAACGCCAGAGTTGGCCTGCTCCGTCTGGTCTGTGGCAGACTCGGGCTCCTCTGTGAATTGTGGAGGTTCATTGTTGCCTTCCAGGGCACTTGGTGGGCCGGAACGTGTGGGTGTCACAGCAGATGCCGAGATGGAGGGCACTGGGCTTGCTGACGTGTTGAGTCGTAGTGTCTGCAAGACTTCACTCGCCTTTCTCTTTGGCTGGTACTCATCCGACTTTGTGTAATCCGGAAGAACCCTGAGTCGCATCCGGTTTCGCCCTTCAGTTCGGTCGAGCTTCCACTTTGGCGGTGTTGTTTCGCTGAAGACGGCACCAGGTCGCCTCAGATCTCGTTCCATCTTCTTGTATGCTGCATTCAAAAACACCAAATCGTCCTGCTGGTCCTGCATGATTCGATGGTACTTGAAGTACTCGGAATTGTAGATGCTCTTCATCCAGGCGCTGTTGCCGATGTCGTGGCTGAGCAAGACCTTGTCCATGGTGATGCCCTCAACGTGCCACAGTCGAAGCTTCTCCTTACGTTTTGTGATGCGGCTTTTGGCCGTCTCGGCTGTGCGGGCGTTCTCGACACTAACAAAGTCTTCCCATGTTTTAGACATTCCGCCAAAGAAGAGGACATCCAGGGACGGCCGATGTTTGTCAACCCACTCAACAAAAGATTCATCATCCACTCCAGTGAGTTTCTGAAAGTCCTTGGAGAGTTGTTTCTGGTCCGGTGACATGCACGAGCGGATCAAGGCTGCAGACTCTTCTGGCTTCTGAACCAGGATGATGCGCAGAAAGTTGGCTGCCGCAACGCGGAGGGGCATCTTGTCGCCGATAAGCTTTGTGTAAAGCTGGTACCAGAAAAGCTTGAGAAAGTCATCCTCCGAGGAGAAGCAGCCGAGAATGGACATTTGCCAGTACGCCATCTTGTCCATGAACTGCTTCGCCTCAACCACCGTGGTATCTGGGCTGTCAAGGTCCGATAGCCTGAGAAGGATGATCCTGAGCAGACAGCTCCTGACTGTGGTAACTGCCTGGCTACAAAGACGAACACTTTTGAGTGTAGCAATGTCAGGGCGCTGCAGGAATTCCAGCAGCATGCCGATAAAGTCAATCATGGTCTCGGCCCCATTCATGAACCAGCCCTCAAAGATGGCTTCCGACATGTGGAGGCAAAATCGAGAAAGATTGGTCAGAATTCTAGGTTCGCAGATGGCTTTCTGGTTCAGTTGGACGTTGTTCGCCAGCTGGGTGATCACATTCCTCAGGATAAAAGATTCAAAGTAAGCTTGGTGCTCACGGAAACCCGGAGGAACTTTGGTGAACAGACCAAAGCCCGGAAAGTCTTTGCGAGAGAGAAGCTGATCCATAAACACGTTGACGACCAGGTCGATGATTCCGTCCAAGATATCGCTGCTCGGCTTCTTCTTGGGCGTCGACCTCGTTGGCGGCACTACTGGGTTCAAGCGAGCTGGACTGGGGCCAACGGGCGATTTGTGAGCTGTGAGGAGGATAAAGGAGGACGCTCTCCTGAGGGGGGTGCCTTTAGGGGGTGTCGACTGGGGCGACGGAATGGGGTCAACGCTTGTTGTTCGCACGATGGGTGTAGCATGCGAGCCACTCCCGCCGATAGGCCGAATAATGACGTCGGTTCCTTCAAACGTGAGAGCAGCATCTCCCGAGTTCAATTCAGTCTCTGGTGTGACTCCATCGGCGCTGACAACGACTGGATAGAGTGCGGCAAGCAACAGTCTCACCCATTCCGAGGTCAGAGCAAAGTCTCTAAACTCGGTCGAGCGCTCATGGAGATCCAATAGGAAGCGAATGACTGTATGGAGAACCCCGGCGTAGCTCGCCACTCGTTCGCTATCTCTCGAGAAGTTTACTGGAACCATGTCAGTTGGGCTCAGTCCAGGTCAGAAATGCACATACATCGAGTTTCAAGGGCAGTAGCAAGATCCATAGAGTCTGCTCGTGGTCGCAACTCCTTGGCAGAGGCAAACTTCTTGAGTGTATGGATCGGGGGGGCATGCGTCGCTGGAGAGTCGGGATCGTCTTGGTATCTCGTAACATCCTTCAATCCATGCTGCAGCATTGCTGTGATGACAGAAAGGGATTCTGGGTAGACAACCTTGCGCTTGCCAAATGTTTCCAGGAGGTTGAAAAAGTCAAAGTTCTTGTCAAAGTCGATCTCGGTAACGTCGTAGCCAAATAGAATGCAGAAGCAGATGGGCCAAATGGTGGGCAGATCCCAGAACCGCTTCAGTCGATTTGACATGATGGTAAACCCTCCAGACTTGCCGGCGAATTTCGACGTGTAGTTTGTTCCATGGATCACGAGCAGTCGTGCCAGAATCTTGCAGCCATGAACCACAACTTCTGGGTCATCCTCTGCCAGCAGGTACAATAGCCACTACCAAAGTTAGAAGAGCCATGCATCAGAGGACCTGAGATCTCACCTTGTTCGTAACTGTGCGGGCAAATTTCTTGATGTGGGACGTGTTCCCCTTGTCGCACAATATGCGTGAGTACATGCTTAAGACCTTGACACCCAGCTGCTTCTTAGTCAAGAACTTGATGCCAGAAGGCGAAGTCCCAGACAGGCTGGCATCCGTCGGTGTCCGTGTTCGCCGAGGAGCCGGAGTGCTGGACCTAGAGACCGACGAAAGGGGCCGCGGGCTTCGTGACAGCGACGAAGCTGGAGAATGAAAGGCGTATGTGATGAAGAGCGATAAAGACCTCATGACCTCCTGGCTAAAGTTTGACGTGACAAGAACCTCGAAGGCACCCATGAAATGGGAAATGGTATCATCCGACACCACTTCACCCTTCATCGCATCCAGCAGCCTCTTGACGATCCCTAGAATCTGTTAGATCTAGCACATCCACTTCCACACGTAACTTACTCATCCTAATCAACCTCCGACTATTGAACTCGTGGTATTTGCTCTTGACAGCGAACGTGACGAATTGTTTGTAATAAAGCTCTTGAATGCGCGGCGCTGACTTGCGCCAAATGTCCAGGTCGATAAGGAGGATACGGTAAGCCAGCGGGTTGATGATGAATGACTCCATGGGCTCTACATGGTTGTATCCGACGAAATCAAGAATCAGGCTCAGAAGCTGGAATGCCAACCGGTCGCGGTCTTCACTGGAGACTGGGAGCCGGGTGACGGTGGAATCACCAATGCTACCACCGTGTCCCAGCTTCACGCGGATAAGCATGGCCAGAATGCCATAGCCATTGTCCTTTTCGATGGCTTCACTGTTCCTCCAATTCTGGCGAATGCAGAAGAAGAGCATCTCGGCTGCCCGCACTGTCTCCTCGATTGTAGAAGCCCTCTCAAAGAGTTTGAGCGCCAGCGGTGTGAACCCAGCCAGGCGCCACAAGTTCTCGTCCAGATATGAAGGGACGGCAACGATGGGATTGCCTCGGAACGATAGCAACCCCTGAACTCGGAACAGTGAGTCTGGGAGGCTCGGGACCGCGCAATTGATAGCCAGAGGCGCACCCTCTTGGTTCGACGCTCGGAATAGGTTGCGAGAGCAGCTCCTTGGCAACGATCGCAACAGTCCAGTGTCATAGAACTGCACGTTTTCTGGGAATGTGGCTGAGGGCAGAATGCTCAGCAGAATCTTGGACTCTGGAAGTAGTGAACCAGCTTTGTCACGCACAGCTCTGATGATGTCCGAGTGCTCGCCCTTTCCTGGATGCGCGATCTCATTGCGCAGGCCTAGAGTGGCCGATGCCTCGTAGGTCTGAAAGCCTCCCAGGCTATCCTGAAAGTTGCCTTGGTAACGTGGCCCAAGGCCATAGTGAACGGCTAGGAAATCGTCGCTCAAGACGTCCTCAAACAGATGCGCCGAAGCAAGCGACCACCGTGAGAAGACAAGGCCAGACCCTACTTGGTTTGAAAGATCTTTAGGTGTGCCAACAAAGGCCTGTACCGGGTTCGTCTTGTTCTGGGACGAGTTGAAAGAAGCGAAGCTCTCATTCGTGCCGTTGGACAGAGGTGGCACATGAGGGTAGTTGCAACGAATCTGTTCTGAAAACTCGCCATTGACGTAGAGGGACGCTTTGCTAGCAGTCATGGTCTTTGGTCGGCGATGAACAATAGCGATATGGTACCACCGCTTCTCCTTGAACGAAACGGTCTTGAAGCGCACGCTAGGCTTATTGGACGTGACGGAAGTTTGAAGGATAAAGTTGTGGGTATCTCTCTCAAGGTACATGAGCAAGAAGCATGCTTGTGTCGAGTCGAAGACGCCAAAGATAGTAGTGTGTGCGGTGGGATCAAAGCTGTCTACCCGAATCCAGGCAGTAAAGGTGTATCCTGCACTTGACTGGGGCGGAAACGAGCGGCCGAGGCTGGATAACTCGAGGGACGAATGACCGTATAGAGAAAGATCAAACTGGAAGAAAGGGGGCCCCGAGTGCTTAGATGTCATCTGCAAGCAGAACTCGGACGCCTCAGACCCAGGTGTCGATAGTAAGAATTGTGTGTCAGCAGGTTCGTTGACGCCCAGGAACATGAGCATCTTGCAAATAGCCAGAACCTTTTCCCGCTCAGGGGGACTCAGTGCCGAATCAGGATTGAAGGCGACTCGGAGGAACTGAGAGAGGGCGCCAGTCGAATGCACTGCAGCCCGGTTATAAATGGAGACGGAGATGATACTGTGAATCGTCTCCAAGACAAGCAGAGAGGCCGGATTCGCAAGGCCATCCTTCATCCGCGGAATGGCCGTCCAGAAGCTGACGACTGCTCTAAGAATCTCAGGGTGCTGTATTATTGTCTTGGCATTCACAACCTCCCGCACTCCAGGTGCGATATTCTCAACAGATTTGGTCAAGACCAGATCCCACTGCTCTTCCACACTATCGTCGTCGTTTGGAGGTGGGTTGTCGCCATCGGGTCGGAGTGATTTTGCGATAGACTCGCAAAGGAGATCAAGAGCGTCGTCGTCGAGGGAGAAGGATAGGAGCTTGCCAAATACATGGCAACTTATCCACGCATCAGGTTCTGCTCCGCCGAGCCCTATGCTGGCGATGACCTGCTCCAGGGCTTCCCAACCGCCTCCCTCAACTCTGTATCGGAAAAATCGTCGGTTGCCTGCATGCCCACGCAGGGTTGCTGAGAGAACGTTCAAGGAGTCTCCCAGCAGCTTGAACAGAGCAAGCATGTCCCCATCGCTTCGTTTATCGGGGTTGTAGTAGCCTGAAAAGGCACGGAGTAGGTTGAGGATGTGTTGGAAGCCGTCGGCATGGCGGAAATCATTCTGGTGCACCGATGAGGCTGTCGCGGTGATGTGCTGGCTGATGTGCCGTAGTTTCTTTAATAGGGGCGGAATCTCCGGGAATCCGTTATCTTGGTGGAGGGTCGTGTCGAGGGTGAGCGCGTCGAGCAGGCCCTTCAATATCTCGAAGGACTTGGTGCTGGGTGGGTTTGAGACCGAGGTCGAAGACCGGTATCTTCTCGGTATGGAGGCCATTTTAACAGTCGCAATGCAATCACGGGTTCATTCCAGCCCTCCCCCGAGCCCTTCAAGGGTCCAGGCTGTTATCATCCGCTGTCGGCATCGAAAGGTGAGATTTGGGGGCCTGTAGGGGCTGCGGCCGCGGGGTGCATGAAGCTGTGAATGGAAGATCGCCGCACACCACAGCCACGAGTTGACGAGTAGGAATTTCGTGGATACAAAGGATAGGATGCACTGGGTGTCGGAGAACAAGCACAGGGACTGGCAATGAGCGAGCGTGTCTCGAAACAACTGGTACAACTGGAGCCTGCACTACCTGTGCTCGATAACTCGTTACGGAGGTCAGCCTTGGAGGTGTGGCTTGGGGTTGTGGCGAAGCGAGCCCCTCCTGAGGCTTCGCTGCCTGACATCCATTTGGGAGGGATCGTCCGAGCTGCGTCAGCTCGACTCAAGGAGCTTGGGTGACATGCACACCTGACCGAGCTTCCGTCCCTCCGTCAGAGGATGACAAAGACGGAGGGAATGTAGAGAAAGTTATTGCCAGGAGAGTTTAGGGGTCCCGATTCTATTTCAACTGCAATGCAATGGGAATTTTATCAAGTTCATCTGTCTCTGTCTGGAGGAGTCGTGGCTCAATGACGTCGTTGTGAAGCGATGTTCTTCAGGGTAGGCGGCAGTCAAAGAATGAAGGATTCCAAGAGTACGGGACATTCGGTGCAATTAGTTAGATACCGAGCAAAGACAATGTAATGTCTTTTTTAAGTGAGGATAGTAAGATGACTACACGGTTTCTTCGTCGTAAATCTTGATGGACAATCATTTGAGTTCCTCTGAGCATTCAAGTTGTTGAGGTGCTGCCTCGGATCAAAGTCGGGGTCAAGCAAGCTATGGTGGAGCTCAACACGGGATTGCTCATCCATCAAACAGCTACGCGATCCGAGATCTCCCATTGACACTGCCTAGTGGACAATGCCCATACTGATAGACCAGGTCGTATCAACCAAGAGTGGTTGAGCGCAGCCTCGCGCTTTGGCCCGATGCCTGGAATGACCAACAAGAGCCGGTTGATGGCGTTATCTGACGAGATAACCATGGTTACTGAGTTGCTTGCAAGTGGAGAGCTAAGGGAGCTATCGCCGAGACCAGCCTCAGCTGCCAGGCACAGCAAGTGCCCTGGCTCACCTGTCCACCGGGCCCGGAGGCTTTGATGCGGAAAAACAAAGACAATGCAATGCTGACCTGCTGAATCATGACGTCTTTTCGGCCTCGGATTGTCTTTCCAAGGAATCGTATCTTCGAGGCAAAGCGCCCTTAACCCCGGGAACGGACTGGGATGGACGAGACCGGCCGGGGTCTGAGGCGCTGCTTGGCTTGGGATGGCGGCGCTTGAGACACAGGCTTGCAACATGAGGCACGTGCCAGGGACGTCGTCTGACTCGATGGATCAGGCGGATTAGGCCAGTGGGGGCCAATCGGAGCCAGGGCGCTCCCCGCATTCTGCTTGGAGGAACACTTGGTTCTGGCAGTGCATTGCGCAAACTGGAAGGTACCTTACCTTGTTGAAGCTTGCCTTCCCGGGGTGGGGCGCGAGCAGGATACCTTGGGGGTGCAGGCCACAGCACAGTGAATGCGGCGACTCGTAGCCATGATGCACTGTATCGCCCATGCTGTCTCGGCTTTGTTTAGCTCGGTCCCCTTGTGCCGAAGACGAATACCCATGGATCCATGGATGGCTTGATTCCAAGGCTGACAAACACGGACTGGATGTCCGTGGAGATGAGACAGTCAGCCTCGACAAGCGGAAGCAGTGACTGACTCTTTGACCGAGAGCTGAGCTGATGTTTGCCGCTGTCCTGTATCTCTCTTTCACTGTAACCGATAGCATCTCGCCTTGCATGCGCATCTGTCCCATCTCCAAGACGCCTGAGTCGCGACTCGGCTCGGCCATCTTACGCTCCGTGCAAGCTTCAACTCTCTGCACGGACTGTCATGGGAGCTCGGAAGTACCTTGGATCCAGCAGGTGCCGTTATCGCATTGCCCCAGCGACGAAGGAGCAACCGCATTGGCCGGCAGGATAGGAGCTAAACCGCATTAGGCGCTCAGCCACCGCTGATATCAACCACCCTAGCGACTGATGCGTCACACCCTCCTCGGCCGCCCCAGGCCCGCTGAGGCAACACCGGAGCTGTCGCACGCTGGTGGTGCTTATCTACCCCAACTGCTGCTCGCCATCGCTTCTTCTTCCTTCATCATCCTCATCCGTATCCCATCTCCTTCCCAACCTTTGCTGCACCGGTTCTACCTGATCCATCACCACAGAGGGTCAGGACATCGGCTCGTTTTTCCCTTTCTCGTCCTTGCGTCGCGCGCAGACCAACTCCAGCTTTAGCCGCCTCGTCTCTTGCGGTTTCGTCATCCATCATGAGAACCGCCCTCACTCTCTCCCTGGCGGCTGTCGCCAACGCTGCCTCTTTCAGCGTCGGCACCATCCATGAGAAGGCCGCTCCCATCCTCAGCACCATCGAGGCAGAGACCATTCCGGACTCGTACATCATCAAGTTCAAGGACCACGTTGATGAGACTGCTGCGTCTGATCATCACACCTGGATCCAGAACGTCCACAGCCATGGCGAGCAGGAGCGCCTTGAGCTGCGAAAGCGCTCCACTCCCTTCACAGACAAGACCTTTGCCGGTCTGAAGCACACCTTCAACATTGGCCAGGGCTTCAAGGGCTACGCCGGCCACTTTGACGAGTCCGTCATTGAGCAGGTCCGGAATCACCCCGACGTAAGTTGATGGCCCACTATATCCCTCAGGCGACATCAAGCTAACAGCCCACCCAGATCGAGTTCATCGAGCGAGACACCCTTGTCCACACCATGATCCCCGTCCAGAACAAGGACGCCGTCACTGAGGACAAGTGCGACGGCGTGACCGAGAGACAGGCTCCTTGGGGTCTTGCCCGTATCTCTCACCGTGATACTCTCAACTTCGGTACCTTCAACAAGTACCTCTACTCCGCCGATGGTGGTGAGGGTGTCGATGCCTACATCGTCGACACCGGCACCAACATCGACCACGTCGACTTTGAGGGTCGCGCTCACTGGGGCAAGACCGTCCCCGCTGGCGATGCCGATGAGGATGGCAACGGTCACGGCACTCACTGCTCCGGTACCGTCGCCGGTAAGAAGTACGGTGTTGCCAAGAAGGCCAGTGTCTACGCTGTCAAGGTCCTCCGATCCAACGGCTCTGGCTCCATGTCCGACGTCGTCAAGGGTGTCGAGTTCGCTGCCACCAGCCATCTCGAGCAGCAGAAGGCCGCCAAGGACGGTAAGCGCAAGGGCTTCAAGGGCTCCGTCGCCAACATGTCTCTTGGTGGTGGCAAGACACAGGCTCTCGATGCCGCTGTCAACGCCGCTGTCCGCACTGGTGTTCACTTCGCCGTCGCTGCTGGCAACGACAACGCCGATGCTTGCAACTACTCTCCCGCCGCTGCCGCTGAGCCCGTCACTGTCGGTGCCTCTGCTCTCGATGACAGCCGTGCTTACTTCTCCAACTACGGCAAGTGCACTGACATCTTCGCCCCCGGCCTGAACATCCAGTCCACCTGGATTGGCTCCAAGTACGCCGTCAACACCATCTCTGGTACCTCGATGGCCTCTCCCCACATCGCTGGTCTCCTCGCCTACTACCTGTCCCTCCAGCCCGCTGAGGACTCTGAGTACGCCATGGCCTCCATCACCCCCAAGAAGCTCAAGGAGAACATCATCTCCATTGCCACCGAGAACGCCCTGTCCGACATTCCCTCCGACACCCCCAACCTGCTTGCCTGGAACGGTGGTGGCTGCAGCGACTACAAGAAGATCGTTGAGGCCGGTAGCTACAAGGTCAACAAGGCTTCTCCCTCTTCCCCCGCCAAGCAGATCAAGGATGCCGTCGAGCAGGAGATTGAGATCGTCTCCGGCAAGGTCACCAAGACTGCCAAGGAGGTTGGCTCCAAGGCCGAGAAGTTCTCCAAGAAGATCCATGACCTCGTCGACGAGGAGCTTGAGCAGTTCCTCAAGGAACTCAACATGTAAGAACTTTACATCATGATTTAGTGCTTTGGTTACGCATCTTTGTTGGGAATACGGATGGGCATTCGGTCGCTGGGTCGTTTTGTTTTGGGTACTGATGTCTGGTGAGCTGCTTGTGCGCTCTAAGACTTGTCGTTTATGCACTTATTACATGGGCTAGTCCATGATGGCGGGTTATGTTAGGCCTCGCTCGCATTAACAAGAATACATTTCTTTGTATCAAGCTTTGTTGAACTGTGCAACACGTTCTGTGCGTGTTTCTTCTCTCTGGTGTGCTGCTCTTCTCGATTTGTTGACTTGAACAAGCTTTGATGGCAATGCGTCTTGATTGTTGCCTGGCGCCTTGCATGTCAATGAATTCTCAATGCTCTGTCCTTAGCGACTTGTTGTTAATGTCTTATCCTAGGTAAAGTAGAGAGAAATCATCCAAGACATGATAAGAGTCTGCCCATTCGTGATTCAGTCCTATTATCAACACTCCTCCATCAGGTCTCAAACTATTCGTTATCCTATACTAAGATAAGAACAAAAATTGTCTAACAGCTACGTAACTTAGCATGTCAAGTATTTGTTCCCTTGGCCTTTGACAACAATATCGTTCATTTGAGTCACAGGTGCACAAGCTTCATGAACTTTGTAGGGCTGAGAGTTATCACCTGCACAGAATAGGGTGCCAGCCTCTCCAAAAGTTTCAGTAGTTTAAACCTGGAAGCAGTCAACAAAAGATTGAAATCCAGAAAGGCAAAGTTGACCGAAGTTATAAATGGCATCGTGTCGCCCCTCGTCGCTCACTTCCACGTCTGCAGCGACCATGGACAACGTATACACAATGAACTGGAACGGGCAATCTTTGACGTTTCCGTGGCATCGGCTTCCCCGGGAAATACAGCTCAACATCCTGTCCCTTCTTACCAGTCGTCAGGGTCGTACCAACCACCACGTCGAGTCTCCTTCTGAGGAGAGTACCACCAAGCAACCTGTCGGCCAGCTTGCCAAATGCGCCGCCGTCTGTCGAGACTGGCACGTCGATGATGGACATCATTCGATCACATATGAAACAGTGGATGGCTGAAGACATTTACTATGATCGGACTGCGTCTCACTTGCTTCTCTAGTAGTGCAGTAGGTAGTACCTAGGTAGCTATTGTCAAAAAGGAGAGTAGGTTTTAGGAGGAAAGCAGCCATGAGCAATCATAACTCATCATAAGTATGTACAAGATAGGTAAAGTCATTGACAACCCTTCTGATGACCAGAGGGACCTTCCATAGATTTGCCAGTCCATTGAACATTGCACCTGCTTTTCTGTACCTAGGTCGATGATTCACTTCACTTCAGTTCATTCCTCGTCTGCATGTCCCTCATCTTCATCCTCATCAACCGCATCGTTCGTGAATCACAGCCTCATCACCCATCAAGCCATGCTTCGCCGCCCACTTAGCCGAAGCAAGTCGACAAGTTCCGTCGTGCGGAACCCCGTCCATGCCCTCGAATCCATCGATCCCGCCGTCGCCGAGCGGGACGCAAACATCGCAGCCCTGCTGTCCTACCATCGGGCTCAAGAACGGCCCCGTAATGCCATCCCCCCGGATCCTGCGAGCTTCTTCCCCGATAGCAGTGATGGAACTGCCAGCATGGCCAGGCAGAGCTTGGAGCGGAGCGCCAGTGTCATCAGCCGGCACGGCACTGCAACGAGCGTTCGTTTCGCCGGGCCCGCGTCTCGCCCGCGAAGGAACCTGGCTCTGAGGGCAAGTGAAGGCCGAGACTCTCCCACCAATGCGACCTCGAGGATCAATGTTTTTGGCAACACAAGCACCAGACCCGCGTCTACCATGTCTTTTCACGGAGACCGGCCCGGCCACTACTCCCTTACACGACGTTATCTCGAATCTCTGCAGCCACCCAACACGTGCTACAGCCCCGAAGAAGATGCCGCTTCGACGCCCTTTTCCTTCAGAAAACTCCGAAAGTCGCGATCGATGCTTACGTCGTCCCGGACAACAACTGGGAATGCCTCCAACTACTCCATGCCTGCCAAGGGCCGCCTGCCGCCCACCCCCTCGCTCTACAGGGCCCAAAACAATGAGAACGAACCTCCGAACAGCACGATATCCGATGCAACGGGGCTCAGAGCCTCGACGTCCATGAGCTTTCTGAAGAACCGCCGGAGTATGGCAGCCTCACGATCAAGCAGCCGTGCCGAGAACGATGTTGCGGTGCGACTTGCGAGAGTAAAGTATCACGAGCAGATGGAGGAGCAGGAAAGGCTCCAGGCTCAGTCTTCCGCGTCGATTCGATCGAGAAACAGGCGCAGTGAAGGGTTTTCTGGGCTCCGAAAGTCTCTTCGAAACAGCAGCAACAACAGTACCGTGCTATCATCTGTATTCTCTGCCAACGGTACTTCCCTACCCAAGCAGCCGGGGCTTCGAAAGACTGCCAGAAAGGTTTCAAACAGCTTGCGATCGAAGTTGAAGGGAATATTCACCAGAGGGAAGAGCACTGCCGGATCAGAGAAGCATGAAGGGGACCAGGGCACTGACGGTAACGATTCAGACGGCGACACCTGCCTGCACGCCAGCAACGACGAAGGAATCGAAGAAGCCTCCATGTTTCGTGTCGCTTCGCATATCCCTTCATTGCACGACGTGCCATCAAATCAGCAGCTCAGATCTGCAAAAGGGAGTGTCGAGAGCCTTGAAAGTGGCGAGCAACATACCTACGACGAGAGATCTCGCGTCACTAGCTGGGCTAACTCAGTTACAAACACGGTCTCTAGCATGGGAATGCTTGGGGAATGGGAACGGCAACGTCTATCCGTTATCAAGGAGGACGGCATGCACATCTCTTCCTCATCCGTACACCCAACTAGATTGGAAGAGCATGGGAGTGGAAGCCAAGACATCTGGTCTGGGACCGAAATCGACACCGAACGCGTCTACTCGGCCCTCATGAAGAGGCTTGGGGAAATCAGCCCAGAACAGAAGAGTATTCAGGAGAAACTTCACGCAGATAACCCGCCCTTGATAAGTGTTCCAGGCAGAAACAGCTCAACTCACCACACTGGATTCCTACAGCGGACTGCCTCCACCATTCGGTGCGTTCGAGCTGACGACGACGTTTTCCAAGATCGGGAGGACCGTTCCTCATTTAGCTCGAGCCGATCTTGCGAGCGGGTTGCTGTTGGATTAACAGACTCACATTCAGCTGCAGAGACGTTGACACGCGAGACTGCCACTGTTGCCACTGGCCTGACTGCAGGCGATGACGGAGGGACCCAGTCAGAGAGTGGCCGTGCCAGCGTTATCAGTGGTCGCGAGCCCCCAAAGGCAACCATGCAACGAAGCTCAGCCTTCTTCGCCAGTCCGACCTGTCATTCTTTCCGCTCCCCCAGTCCATATCGGCGCGCTTTGCGAGAGAGCTTGAAGTCATCACCAGAACGCGAACACACGGGCCTGGTCGGAACCAGATATTTGCACTCGCTGTCTGCTTTGAGCCTCCCCACCCGCCGGAATAGCAGTGCAGGGTCAGATCGGGATACACAATTAGGGGATGCTGAAAGTGTGTACTCTTGTGCGACGGAGGATGTGAGATCAACCGCCATTACCGGGCCAGGAACGTCAGGCCCTGTCGAGGGAGCTGCAACACACATAGCTGACGGACTTCCCTCTTGCCGCCTGGTCCAACACCAACGCGATGCATCCACAGCAAGCTCAGTCGAATGGAAGACTTGGCTTAGTTCCAAGGTCTCAAAGCTTGAAGGTCCCTCGACACCTACCAAAGCCGATACTTATGGGCAAAACACTGGTATTCTTCCTCCTTTGGGACATGTGAGAGAGGGAGCTGAAGTTGGATCCCCACCCGAGATTCTTCTCCCAAAGGGTGATGGACTGGCGAACCGAAGCCCTTTGTCCTGCGTCAAGGGGAATGCTCAGCCTGTTCAGGCTACACAAACCCAATCACAGTCTCTTTGGAAAGACCTTGCAGGACACGACGAGAACCAATCACCAAATGCTGCCATCTACACTTCGAAAAGTCAGCCTCCATCGATTCCGCCCAGAAGCACATTGCGGACGGTACCCTCACTCCCGGTTGTTAGCTCAACGAGCGAAATGAAAGACATGGGCATGTTGAACGAGGTGCACCGAATGCGCTCCGTCAACATCAGTGGTCGTCTTAACTCTACCCCTAAGGAGGCGGTGGCCAAGCGTCGTTCTCGGGCTCGTTTCACCGGCTGGCAGGGCTCACCCACCAAATCGAGTCCCGGTGCTGGCCATATGACAGAGGTAAAGGCCTCAAGATCGGCTGCTGGCCCAGGATTAGAGGCGCAAGGGATGGGGAGCAAGACGATGGTGGACATGTTTCTTAACAGCCGGCGCAAGACAACGGATAGTGGAGGGAGTGAGCTTGGAAGTTCACCTGCGGCGTTCTTGTGATGTATGAGGTATTGAACAAGCAATGGGTACGGGTATTGTTAGTTAGACTTACATGTACGAGTAGAAGTGGAACATAGATGTGCTTGTGCGCGCAAAGTCCAATGAATAAAGCTATGGGAACTATTCTTGAGGTTTTGGACATACGTGAACCTCCCAGTATTCTGCTAGGTCCTTGGGGAAGCTCTTCTTTCTCTCGTCACTCACCCACTTGCCATATTGCTCATGCGTGACGTCTTCTTTCAGAACCCCCTTCTTCTCACCTGCTTTTAAATAGTCGAGAAAGTCTATTGTCACCTTGACGTACTCTCCCAGAGCCTTGCGCACATCTGCTGTTGCTCCAGTGGCAAAGTTCAGGAGCAGTGGCTGTAGCAGCGGTGCATCTGTTACGCTGGGATGTGCTGTCCCAATACTGGTGAAGAACCAGGCATTGCCGACCTTGTCGCGCACGCCACGGACGAGGTCGATAACGGTGTCAAAGTGTGGGCGTCCGAAGAAGATGCTGTGAGTTTTGGACCATGAATTGGAGTGGACGACGAGGAGCGGCACTGGGACTTGGGCGTTGAGCTGGCCGCTGGACTTGCCTGGGTCGAGGGCGATGCCGCCGATGGCTGGGTTGGTGACGGTGGTATTTGCCATCTCGAGGGCTTGAAGAGCGCCTGTTGCGCCGTAGGAATGGCCGTTTATGGTGAGGTGGTGGAAATCGAGGCGTTCTGCCCATGCCGCTAGGGCGTGGCCTTCTTCGCGGGAGTTGGACTTGAAGACTTCCCAGCCGTTGCCGGCGTTGACGAACTGTAGGATGCGGATGGTCTCGAGGATCTCTTGAGTGCGGAATGAGAGCTGCTCATGCTTAAGGATGGTGTCGTTCATGGGAGGGTCGGATACGAGATCGCGCTCTCTGTAGAGAACGACCCGTCTTTCCTTCTTGTCCTTGACCTTGACGAGCGACCCGGGACAGCTGCCATCGCGATGCTCGAGCGCAGCGACGATGTGGCCACGGCTGGCGAGCTCACCGAGGTAGTGGGTGTAGTCAGTCCGCGAGCTGGCGCTGCCGTGCGAGAAGATCATGACGGGAAACTTTTCGCCGTCAGCGTCGGTGCCCTCGATGTTGGAGCCGAGGATGGGCACGTCGACTTTCGCGGGGATCTTGATGCCTCCGACGAGGAGCCAAAGGGCAAATGTGAAGATGGGCCGCATGATGAAGTTGTCGACGCCCGCGGCTCGGGCATATCCTTGTGCCGTGAGGCTCAGCGGCCGAGAGACCCATGGGTGGAGGGACTGCTTGGATCGCGCGCCCTTGACGGCTGGGTAGTACAGGGTGAAGAGGACACTCTCTAGTTCAAAGGCTGGTCCCCTGGAGCCTTTGAGGATGGTTTCAGAGATGCGCTTTGGCTTATCGAGCGGTATCTCCAGATCGATGGCGCCGACGTGATGCGGGCCCGAGTATGCCGGCAGAGCCGAAGAGAAGAAGGGCTGCCATGTGACGAAGCAGTACAGCACGTAGACGCCAACAACGGAGCAGAGAAGGTAACGCCAAGTGAAGCGAGGGCGCAGGACATGCTTGGCCTTCTCCCACAGACGTTGGACGACGGGCGACGACGTCCAGCGGGACCACCAACGGGACGGCCGGGGGTCGAGCCACCTCGGCTTCGGGGCGGGGACTGCTGCCGCTGCTGCGGCGTCGGGCATGATTAGCGGGAAGTCCGGATCCGAGAGGTCGTCCTCCTCGTCCTCTGTATCTTCGCCGAGGGGATTTAGTTCTAGATCTGGCTGGCTGTTGGGCTGAGTCATTTTGTGGAGGGGAGTTGGGGGGTTTTTATGAGGTGAGGTTTGAATTGGGAGCCCTGGGGATTTCCTGATGGAGAAGTGGTGATGACGCAACGTGGATGGGCTGTGCCAGGGCATGGACGTCACCACATTCGTGAACGAGGTTGTAAAATATCTACCTTGATGAAGAAGTGATTCAATGATGCTTTTCCTTGATGGAATAGTCAATTTTATTGATGTGAATACCTGTTTCTAGGGATTTATTCTGTTCCGTGTTGGTGAGGCATGTCCCGTGAGGGAACATGTGACTGGAGTCATTCACTGAGCGATCCCTCCGTATCCCATGAGTGCCCAGGGACCTCCAATGAGGTCACAACGGGGGGTTATGGCCTATTATAATTCTTTAATGAGAGGTATATAATTATTACCTTACTTCTGCCTTAAGAGGAGGTACTATAATCATAAGGCTTTAGCAAAAAGACCTCATATATCGCGTAAAACTGCTAGAAGGGTAACACTGGGGCGAGGTATGGCTTGGAGGTCCTTGGGGGCACTCATGGGATCTAGTGGAAGAGAGGGACTCGGACCTTTCGGATTGGCATCGGCGTGACAGTCCAAGAACATGAGGTTCTTTTTTCTCCCCTCCAAAAATAGACAAGATAGAGAGGGTGAGAATAAGAGGTGTAGGTTGAGTATCTAGACGCTGCGCTGACAAACCACCAACACCATCTGCTTGGGCATCAACATCAAGTGGCAGGAATCGCCATCTGATAAACTTGACCCCGACGACTTTACCGGGTACGGAGATGCCCGCGAGCTTTTGCCGTTCTTGTCCTGTTGGCGTGGAGAGATGGCGCTATCGTTTGTGGGTGAAAACATTGAAATGACTCGAAATCCTTGAATCGCAAAAGCTTGAGTCTTTCTACCAGGGAGAGAGTGAAAGGCTGAACATTGGTATCGTGTGCTTTTTGGGAAGTCTCCAAGAGTATCGAGGTCATCTATTTAGAGAGACCTTTTTGGCTTACTGATGGGCATGTCTCGAACAACCATGTTAGAGAAACATGGGCTATTCACCACTGGCTCTGCCTGACACTGAAGTTCTACCAACCTTACCCTCTCACCATCCCCTCTACTCATAAGCTTTCTCCTTGGGCACAGCCTGCAGCCTTGGCAAACGCGGCGCTCCGCGGTATCGGCGCCCGGACTGTTTACTCCCCCATCCCGGGGCTGGGAAACGGCGTGCATGAGGTGGCGCCGCCGTGGCTTCGGATTCGCAGCGGAACGGAGAAGCCTGGGGATAAACATGCGATTAGGGATCGAGACTCTGGGGGATTTGAAATTGCTCATCATCCGCGAGAGGGTGAAAGTTGTTGAAGCCAGGAGTTATCCTGATGTTGGGATCCTGAATTCTTGGCCAACGATGCCCGGAGAAGTCACAAAAGTGCCTACGTAACTTGGACCTGGAGAGTTTGTTAGATTGCAAGCTAACTCGCCCGAGTCAACATGTCAGGATGCTGCATGTCCGTTCACCAGGCAGCTGGATCGTGTTCCTGCTTCTACCTAGTGCTGATCCCGCCTGGCTTCCCTTGACCACGACGGTTCGCCCACAGCTGAGTCCCGTTTCAGAACAAGTCACTGGTCTGAAGCCTTCCTCAGGCTCGGACGCGATGGGCGCCAGCCTTGGTTCTCCTCGGCTGGTGTTTCCGGTCGGGTGACACTAGCGTCCGGCAGGTTCCTCCCCCCGTAGCTCGAGTTAGAAGCGATTTACTGTCTCGTGCAGGACTAGAGGGAGACTAGGAGAGCTTTAACGCGGGGAAGAGACTCGAGGGTGGTGACTAGTCTGAGAAGAGGTGTGCATCAAGGTGAAGTGGCAATATTGATAAAGCGAGTTGGTTCCATACTTGAGGGGAAAGGTGCCGAGATTCACTTGTTTTCAATTTGAACGGATGTTTGTCTGGTAATTGCTGAGCTGAGCCGCCATGACAGTCGATCATGATGCGACCACCATCACCCCCGAGGGACTGGGACTTGTCATCCTCACAGTCGCTCTGTTCTACACGCTTCCTTCTGCAATGGTGGTGATTGCGAGATCCGCCATCAGAATCAGGCAAGGCATCTTTGGGATGGACGATGGGCTCATGCTAGTCGGCTGGGTGAGTAGTTTTTGAGTGTGCTTTATTTGTTCAACAAACAATGCTGACGCTGATGGTAGATATTGTTCATCTGCGTTGTTGGTGTGGCATCTAGAGGAACGTATGTTGGCATCGGAGCCCCGGATGAGCGACTAAACGACAATATGCAACGAGATGGCCGGATGGTAAGTACCCTCAATATGGATAGAGAACCAGCTGACCTCGGGTTGATAGTACCTCTGGCTATTTCAAACTTTCTACTGCTCCTCTTTAATCTTTATCAAAGGCTCTATCTGCGTCACCCTTCTTCGAATCGCCATCGAGAAGACGCACCGCATCATCGTCTGGGTAACGCTCGTAGCCTCGGTTATATCGACCCTCATCGTCATCATCGGCCTTCTGACCATGTGCCGCCCCATCTCGGCGAACTGGGACAAGAACGCGGGTCAATGCTCCCCGCCCATCGTCATTACGAGTCTGAGCTATCTCGTGTCTGCTGCTGCGGTGGCTACCGACTGGGTCTGCGCGATATTGCCCGGGTTCATGTTGTACAAGACCCAGATGAAGAGGGCGACCAAGATATCCATCAGCATCATTCTTGGTCTTGGTGTTTTGTAAGAATGGCTTTCGTATATCCTGTTTTTGAGTTACTGACGTTGAGCTTTGATAGGGCGTCTATTGCTACGATAGTACGACTACCGTACATTGCCTTTTATGCGCAGCCCGAGAATTATCTACGTATGTTCATATTGGCATGGCTTTATTTACGGGTGGATTTGTTGAGATGACTGATTTTTGTTAGACAACGTCGGAAACATCGCCCTCTGGTCCGTCTTTGAGTCAGGAACAGGAATCATCGCCGGTTCATTGCCCTCACTACGACAGCTGGTAAAGAACTGGATAACATTTGATTCCACCAATGGAAACTCGGCAGCTCAAGTAACACCGTACGACGACACGAGGAGGGCATCGATGAGGACTAACACCAGGGCTTTGACCGGACGTCAGCACTTGCACAACAGCGTCGTATCAAGCATAACAGCGGATCGAGATTGGGATCAACTTGATGATAATTCGTCAAGTCATAAAATCTATGTCAAGGTTGATGTGGAGATGAGGTCTTTGGAGAGGCCGGCGACGGCTGCAATGTCTGATAGATCGTTGGGGGAGCTTAGATTGCCGGCATAGCGTGCCTAACTAGATCCAGAGTTGGGATAATGAGCTTATTAGTTCTATAATATTTCGCCAGAAGCTGTTCTTAGTATTGAGAGCTATGATTGTTATTCTCACATCATGGTCTGGCAATGGATGACTTGACCCTGCTATGCTCTCAGCCGTTGTAGCTCGCCTGAACTACGGCAGCAGCAGGTGATATCATCATGAAGGCTTGGCTCGGTTAAGAAACTGGCGTCATCCTGTCCCGCCTGGTGGACTTGCTTGCGCAGGGGTAAAGTGATATCCCGACTCGATGACGACATGGCGTAATTAACTGAAACCGTTTACAAGTCCACGCATCGAGATCGACCGATGCACTCATTTTCCTCTGATAATCTCTGGATAATCAGCGCTATCGTCGAATTGATCGCCATGAGGATGATGATGCTGACAGGCAAGCCTCGTCTTCACCAGGGAAGGCAGCGTGTCAGCGTCGACGTCGAGGCGGGATGAGCACAGTCTTCGTCACAAAGACGAGCTAGGGCAAGGGAATTCTGCCAAAGGACGTCATCCCGAATTGCCGGTGAGCATCCCTCAGGCTGCGTTGGAACTAGTCAGGGCGTCAGAGTCATAAACGTCATCAGAATGTACAATAACGTTCTTTGCATGTGCTTCAATGGGCTCCAGATCACATCAACGAGTATTTATAGGAAGAAATGCGGACCATTCCTCAAGGCCTTATCCAAACAACCACTCTCAATCGACTACAACAAGCCCATTCACATACAAACCATCAACATGACTGAAAACACCAACCCCGGTAACTTTGCCAACCGGTGAGCTCTGTCAATCCCTCTGCTATTTTCCAATGGTGTTGCTAACTCACCTAGACCCAAGGAAGAGGTCCAAGAGATTGCATCCAAGGGCGGAAAGGCCTCGACTGGCGGATTTGCCAGCATGGACCCTGACAAGCTGGTTCGTAAACACCGGGATGATCAGACTTGAGAATTTGCTGACAGTACCAGCGTGAGGTAGCTTCTGAGGGTGGCAAGGCCTCATCAGGTTCCTTTGAGCCTGGTAGTGAGAAGGCCAAGGAGGCTGGACGCAAGGGTGGTTTGAAGTCGTAATGTCTGTTTGCACCAAAGTCCCCCTTACCAATGAGCGAAAATTGAATCCTTTGATTTGATAAATTCGTACCTGTGCAGTTGTTTCAGTCAAAACGTGCACATGTTTAGGTGAAGCCAAGCCCATACTCGAATGCAAGACCCAAGCACTCTAACGCTGATATGAATCAACTGAAGTCTGGACGGGAGGTGACCACAAAGTCCTGGAAAGTGCCGCTTATCGTGATAAAGCTGGCTGTCAAAGTTTATCTTTCCAACCCCTCAGCCTCATGCCACGATGGTGCAATATTGGCGTCAGTCTGAAATGGAGCCTTGTCGTATTCACTCCTTATCCAGTAATGACCTTGTCTCTACGTAGATGGCGCTTGCCGGATGAACAGCTCCGTCCTGGAAAGGGAGCTGAATGTCACCTCACACACATGCCGTAGGAATATGGCACTCGGCATATTTTTCAATACCACGTTGCAGCTAGATCAAACTGTTGGGGTGAAGAGGAGCCGCTGACGCAGTCAAGTTGAGCTATAATACAACCGACTGCCAGATTTCTCGGGGCTTGTCGTGGAATTAGTCAACACTATTTCCTCAAACTAGAAACTGAACGAAACAACATGTCGTCGTCACGAAAAGTCTGCGTCACAGCTGTTGACGGAAACACGGGTTTCCTCATCGCCGAGTTAATCCTCAAGCATCGAGACTTTTCCAGAAAGGTCGCCGGCGTCGTCGGTCTAGCCCTCGATCCAGACTCGGACCATGCAAAGGAACTGAAGGAGCTGGGAGCCACCATCATCCGCCATGAACCCGGCCGTCTCCGAGTCATGATCAAGGCCCTGAAGGAAACAGGATGCGATACTATCTGTCTGGTTCCACCGGCTCATGAGCACAAGATTGAGATTTGCGAGGAGTTGGCGAGGGCGGCGAAGAAGGCGGATATTCCAAACGTATGCTTGATTAGTTCGGCGGGATGTGACTATGCAGAGAGGGATAAGCAGCCTCGACTGAGGGAGTTTATCGACCTGGAGAGTTTGGTGCTCGAGGCCAAGGGAGATCCGAGCACATCGACTGGAACCTCTGCTTGTGTTATCCGGTAGGCCGTCAATATACCCTTGAGGTAGAATCTCCGCTAACTGCCCAGTGCTGGATTCTATGCTGAGAACCTACTCCTCTACGCCCCGCAAGCCAAGGAAGAGGGAGTCCTTCCATTGCCTATTGGCGAAAAGCACAAATTTGCCCCTGTGGCATTGGGTGTAAGTCCAAGTCTTTTCTAGACTGGAGCACATGCTAACTGCTCTTATTAGGATGTCGCCCATGTTGCTGCCCATGTGCTCACAGGCAAGGGAAAGCATGGGTTCGACGACAAGCATCGAGGTCAGATGATGGTAGTAACTGGTGAGTTGCATTGTTGGTTTTTAGTTGCTTACGCTCACAGACGTCTCCTAGGACCAACACTCTGCGCAGGAAAGGAGCTGGCAGCAGCAGCAAGCAAAGCCCTCGGAACCGAATTACAGTTTGAACACATTTCCCAGTAAGCCCCGAAGCTCATGCTGCAAGATATCATCTGACTTCAAGTTACAGAGCGGAAGCAAAAAAGGTTCTCAAGGCGCAGTCAGACATTGACCAGTCTGAGCAGCAGTATATTCTCGAGTACTACAGCCTTGTCCGTGAGGGCAAAACCAACTATATCGCCACAACTGCGTTTCACGACGTGACTGGGGAGCATCCGACAGAGGCAGAGAACTTTTTCCAGATGTATCAGTCTGAGATGCGGCCCAAGAAGAAGGCCAAGCATGAGCACAAGGGGTGACGGGGGGGGGAGAACTTTGGTGAGTATAAAAACCGGCCATTGTTGGAATGAGTGTAAGGGAGGCCAAGGAATGCTAGGGGGACTTTGGACCTGGTGATGCCTTATTGAAAAGCGTCTGATGTGGCATGGAATTCATGAATCATAATCAGCTTATGTACAAGTAACGAGTTCTGATTCCCAGCTGAACCCCCATCGAGTAATGACTGTTGTTCCTCTGTTCAGATTCAACCTGGTTTCTTCATCATGCTGTGCCAAGCCCGCCTTGTGAACCGTAAATCATTCACATGATCAATATGGGAGTGTCGGTGCTAACAATCTCGGTCCACCTCCGAGTGCCCTGCATAGCCCAGATAGTCCTGAGTGCTTTCAAGGCAACGGGGATACTACCGAAACCCGTGACCTGGTAAAGCGACTTCAGCCGCCCAGAGAAGAACTCTCGATGCTCTGGTAGAGTGCTCTCGGCGGCTGCGATGAAATATGTCCAAACTAGAGCGTGGGCGCCTTTGGTGCTGCAGTCCAGCCCAAGCACCTTTTGCCGCATCTGCTCTATCAAGTGGATGGACTCGTCCTGGTTGAGTGACGATTCGGCACGCCTCCGATATATCCCGCAGGCATCGTGGATGGCTGACCTCATGAGCTCCATATTGGTGTAGTGTTCTGATTCTGGGCCGAGATCTGGATATGACATGAAGTCGAGGTAGTCATCGGCTGGCCCAGTGAGAATATTGAGTCCTTTTCTCTCGTCTGAGAGAGGGAACCCAAAGAGTTGGAACCTACTTAAAAGTCAGCCATGGTTGATTAAGAATCGGCATAACAAGCACTTACATCTTGATCTGTTGCAAGAAAAACTCCCTGAGGCTCCGCGGAAGTGCGGCAATAGACTCTGGAGACTGGGCGAGACAATTGAGCATCTCTAAGAGGTAAGTGTAGTTGTCGGCGCCTGTGATGGTCTCGCCAACTAGGAGGACCAAGATTGTCGCCAGAGTATATGGGTTGAACAGTTGCTCCGGTGTGAGCTTGAGAGAATCTCTGCGGAGTTTGGTGACGATGGCGTGATGGCCTGCTTCTGCTGCAGGTCTAAGTCCTGGGGCTTTCTGTGCTAGATGGAATGCTGATACAACTGAGACAGCCCGTTCGAGGACTTCGTCTTGGCAGGCTAGGGGGAGGATGATGTCTCGGTAGCCGTTGCTGAAGCTGTCCAGCACAACCATGACTGGGGCTACGGTGTTGGCGACTGGTCATGTTAGCCAACGAGATATACGCGTGTGGAAAGTCGGAGCATACAATGGCTGAAGAGCATTCTCGTGCGAGGGCGGGAAGATTCATCCGGTGCTGGACGAAGAGGCGTCTGATATACATAAGGAACGATGACGCTGCATCTTTCAGATGGTGTGTCTGACACTTCGGACACACTGTCATCAGTGGCCGTAGACGCTGTGTCTGGCACAGCTTCTGGGCTGCTGGTGGAAGACTTGTCAGAATCCTGAGATCGCCTAACGCGACCCTTCTTGACACGCTGTCCAGCATCAACCCAGCGATAACTCTTTTCAGGTTGATCGAAAGTGATGCTCTGAGACGAGCTCGGCCTCGATGCGAGGTTCAGCGTCTGAGCGTCTGCAGGTCTGGGATTCACGACCATGTGGCTGCTGAAGCGACAGCGGAGACCCTGACCGGAGCAGGAGATGCCCTTCTTCTGGCACTTGAGGCATTCTGGCTCTGTCTTGTCGCACTTGAGGCGCCGCTTGCAGCATTCGTAGCATCCTCGGAGGTGTCAGCATGGCAGGGTCTTGCAGCGTGACGAATGGGCTGTTACCATTGTTTCTTTTAGCCAACGACATCTGCAGGGGGGTTCCAAGTCTGTAAAGAGGCAGAACCACAGTGTCTATCGCGACCTCAAAGGGGTAGGGCAGGGTTGAGGCATTCGTGTTCTTGCTTTTGGCGAGGTTGTTGTCGGTTATTGTATTGGCTCATGCCGAGAGCTGAGAGTGGGGATTTTTTTTTGCCCCCGTGACAGCGACTAACGAAGCTCGAGTCTTCATTCGCGGGGATTATGATTGGTAAATTGCTTCAGGCGCTAGAGCCCGATGTAGGCATCTCAACCGGGGACGCCGGAGAGTATCGAGGTTGCTGACGGTACTTTGCGTACTTTTGTGTGTATTAACTGGATTAAGATGATTAATTGTTGAAATTATTGATCTTGAAGCTTGGTGCTGACGGCTAGCTTTGCTGAATAGGGATGGTGAGTTGAAGAGTCATGGCCCAAACCACTACAGGTGGGAACACATGTGATTGCCAACTATTTACGCAGTCTTTCAACAAAGTCAAGTATAATAATTACATGGATCAAACTAGGCTGGGAATGGGGGAGTATACAGGCGAAGCCCTGATTATAGCGCGCGCGATCACCCGCCTCACGCACATCAGTCGGGGAACCACAGGCGGGGAAGAAGCTATCCAGCTGCCACCAGGCAACAGAACTAACAAGCCCTGAAAGAGGCTAGCTCTGGTCCGCCTGAGGACGCGGTTAATATAGTTTGGGCGAAGCTATCCTGGCTTGTTTTCACAAGACCAATAGAAATTCTGTTAGTGCACTCCGTGTTCGCATCCATTACATTAACCCGGGCGATACGCTCGCCTCAACCCCATGATTCAGCTTCGTCAATCAGTCACGCCAGGATGAACCTGCAGCAAATCATAATAATCTCATTCCACAGAGATAAAACGCCCTGCACCAGATCTGTCAGGAGATTTCGACTCTCCATGCCCTAATTGGAAAGTGGAATCCCAAGACCATGCCCATCACTCCTCGGGTGACCTCGCCAAGGATTTCGCAACACATAATCATGCCTTGGTTTTGGTCTATAAAGCATCACCATCCCCTTGCGACCTTGGGTTGTCTTCGGCATACGGTTCACTTCATCCGGAGGACACCAGGGCCTCATTTCTATATCCAGTCAAAGAGTCAAGCCAACGTCATGCAAGTCTCTCCAAGCTCACTACTCAGACAGCCAAACCAGTTTCTAGCGCGCTTTCGACTAGTGGGCATACAGATTACCAAGCTCTTTTAACACTGTTTCACATTTTCTGTCAATTTAGAAATGGCGTCTATCCCATGCCCTCACTGCGAAGAGACTATGGATCTCGTCGGAACCGAGTTCCGCCCTAGGCCTGGTTTCCGACTCATAGCCTGGAATGGACGCGTGGGCACCGCCCCAAATGGACAGCTAATGGCATATGAGCATGGGCGCGGGTGGACTTATGGTGGGTAAGGACTATGCTAGAATAGACTCGGGCTGTAAGATAGATTCGGGGACGTGTTTGGATTCGAGAGGTTTTAGCCCATGTATATAGCTTCAGTTTTTATACGTCTAGTCTCTCTTGAAATATAAATGAGTTGTTGATATCCTTTGAAGATTATTTAATAAGCGAGATGTCATGGAACGTAAACTATATTGATCTTGTATCTTAGATAATCTGGTAGTGGTTATGCATCTCTAAAGTCGCTCGTTGTTAAGTCTAGAAAGGCGGCCAGCTGGGTTAGAGTCGGTCACGTGAAAGGTTATGCTTAAAGTGGGATTAGGCACTAGCCATTGCGGATCCTCACATAAATTTTTCGGGAGAACTATCAGTTTCCCCGGCCTTAGCTCTTGAGTAGCCAAATCCGACTTTCCCGACTCGTCTATACTTCCAAAATGTCCTTCGGCGGTCAAACACCGACCATCATTGTTCTCAAGGAGGGCAAGTCGTCTCTCTGTGCCAAGCTTGGCACACGCGCTGACCTGACTCGGCAGGAACCGACACCTCTCAGGGAAAAGGGCAGATCATTTCGAACATCAATGCGTGCCTTGCCGTGCAAGAGACCTTGAAGTCCACCCTCGGACCATATGGAGGCGATTTATTGATGGTGGATGAAAACGGCAAACAGACGATTACGAACGATGGCGCTACAGTGATGAAGGTATGTTCCCATAGCTCCATGTTCGCTTCTGGCCCAACCTAACGTTACCAAGCTTCTAGATATCGTCCACCCTGCGGCACGGATCCTCGTCGATATTGCACGGTCACAAGATGCGGAAGTGGGAGACGGGACAACCTCGGTGGTGGTGCTGGCCGGCAGCATACTGAAAGAGATGAAAGACCATATTGAACAAGGGATCAGCCCCCAGATCATTATCAAGGGCTTGAGGAAAGCTTCAGCAATGGCGGTCAACAAGATCAAGGAGATCGCCGTCAGCACAAGCGATGCTGACAAGAGAGAAACGCTGAGCAAGCTGGCCGCCACTGCCATGACGAGCAAGCTGATCAAACGCAACACCGACTTTTTCACCAAGAGTACGCCCCCCAGCCTGTTCTTGTCTCACCGTGCTAACCCTTATAGTGGTGGTTGACGCCGTTCTTTCTCTGGATCAGGAAGACCTCAATGAGAAGCTGATAGGAATGAAGAAAATCCCAGGCGGCTCATTAACTGATTCCTTATTCGTCAACGGCGTGGCATTCAAGAAGACCTTCTCATATGCTGGCTTCGAACAACAGCCAAAGACATTCATTGCGCCAAAGATTGCATGCCTAAACGTCGAGCTCGAGCTCAAGGCTGAAAAGGATAATGCCGAGGTACGAGTCGAACAGGTTTCTGAATACCAGGCCATTGTCGATGCGGAATGGCAAATCATCTACAAGAAGCTCGACGCTGTCTATCAGACAGGTGCCAAGGTGGTCCTCAGCAAGCTACCTATTGGCGACTTGGCCACCCAGTTTTTCGCTGATCGAGACGTTTTTTGTGCCGGTCGTGTTGCTGGTGAAGATATGGAGCGTATCATCCAGGCCACTGGCGCTGTTCTCCAGTCAACATGCTCTGATATTCTCCCTGAACACCTAGGTACATGTGGCAAGTTTGAGGAACGTCAGATCGGCAGCGAGCGTTTCAATTTCTTTGAAGATTGCCCCGAGGCGAAAACGTGTACGCTGGTGCTTCGCGGCGGTGCGGAGCAATTCATCGCTGAGGTGGAGCGCTCGCTACATGATGCTATCATGATTGTGAAGCGCGCTATCCGCAACCACACAATCGTGGGCGGCGGCGGCGCCTGCGAGATGGAGGTGTCGTCCTACCTTAATCACCACGCAGACCAGGTTCGGGACAAGCGGCAGGCTATCATTAAGAGCTTCGCCAAGGCACTCGAGATCATTCCCCGCCAGCTTTGCGATAATGCGGGCTTCGACGCAACAGATATCCTCAACAAGCTACGTGTCGAGCATCACAAGGGCAACGTCTGGGCTGGCGTGGATTTTCAGCAGGAGGGCGTCGCCAACATGATGGAGAGATTCGTGTGGGAGCCAGCATTGGTTAAAGTCAATGCTATCCAGGCAGCCACTGAGGCTAGCTGTTTGATTCTTGGCGTGGATGAAACGATTCGGAATGAGGAGAGCGCGAAGCCACAGGCACCGGGTCAGGCGCTCCCTCCTGGTGCCGCCCAGCGTGCCTTGCGTGGAAGAGGACGAGGCATGCCTAGACTCTGAAGGAAAGAGGACGTCGTCGGCTTGTCATGGTATTACACTGCTGATACCTGGGTGGGTGAATACCGTCGTTCCAGACGATTGCATGAGGGCCTTTGCGATATTGGACCCAGCCTTGTATCTTACGGGTGCTACGCAAATAGGTTGAGAAGAATTAGGTCCCGCATAGGATGGATAGGAACGACAGAAATATTGCACTGGCCTCTGAAACTTCAGCCCAAGTGTCCAAGTCTAGGCTCAAATATCTGAATGCTGCACCAACACTTGCAGCTCTTGAGCATTTCAAAACACCAGACTAGTCGCGCTCCCTCACTTTTATCCTGCATAATGCTCCTCTCCTGGTGCTCTGTTATCCCTTGACCCTTGTGCCCTGTCGCGGAGCTCAGCAGCGCCCTGGACTGCCACTACTTATTCTCAAGTAGACCAACCTTGAGTTGACGGGGGGCACTTATTCTTTAGGATAGACTTAAAGGGGGCTTTAAAGCGGCGATCTATAGTAGGTTGTATTTTGCTCGGGTTTTATCAAAGTAATCCTCAGGTATTGGTTTGGACGAGAGATGCTATTCGACGTCTTTCATTATAGCTGACCGTGGGCATTCAAGCCACTCCTCCCACTCCGAGCCGAGATACTCCTCGATGAGACCCAATATGTACACTCCTGCATCACCAACCTGCCACATGCTTCTTCCGTAATGAAGCAGCAGAGCGTAGTAGCTCAGAAGGATCAGAACCTCGGGCCTCCTGATTGCCAGCAGGTTTGTGAACTCTGGCGGTGCAAGCATCGTCCAGGTGAATATCATCCCGAACCGGTTTGCCCCGTCAGGAAAGGCGTCGAACCCGAGCTGTAGGTAGTTGATTGCTGCTTGGCAGGCTTCCCTCTCGTCCTTGCTCAGTCCGTCTGCCTTGTCAATCAGCTCCTTGATGTGCTGGCAATGATTACCCCTCGGGGGCTGAGAGGTGTTTCCAGAGCTCCATAAAAGAATCGGTTCTAGTTCCGACTCTAACAATAATGGCCATGCAGCGCGAACAATAGTGTAGATACTACGGTTCATCTCTATACACTGCACATAATGGGTTAGGAAGCCCTCTAAACCCCCCGGTTCCCGCTTGCACAGCGAGTCGGCCAGAAGGTGATGACCCAGAGCCACCGAGAAGAGGAGGATTGCCACGCAGTTGGAGCGATTCACCTCTGGTCTGGTGGTGTTGAAGAGGGACACGGCGCGGGTCTGGAGGGTGACGGCTTGGTGGAGGTAGTGAGGGGCGCGATCTGGATTGAGAAAAGCTAGATGACGGGCTGAAAAGGCGAGAAGCTGATGAAGTAGATATGGAGCCTCTAGACCTGTTTTGAGGGCAATGGACAAGGTTGAAAAGGCATCTTGGAGGTCATCGCCGAGATTAAACATGCCCTTGTCGACCGTCAAGTGGATGAGAAGTTCCATATGTTCCAGGTTGATGGTCTCTTCGGCGTTTGGGACTGGGGGAGTGACATCGGGTACTGGAGTGACGCCAGATGATGAACTGCGACTGTCGACCGGACTTCTGGGTCGCTCATCTTGAGCAGAGCTTGGGGGGTTCTGGGTTGGTGCTTGGGATGTGAAGCTGCAGTTACGGCCAGATACAGTGCAGAGGCGGCATGCTGGACGAGTTTCATCGCACTGATTCGCCAAAAAGATTTGAGTTAGCTATGGAGGGTATAGGTTGCATCGTTAAAGAGCAAGTACCTTGACGTGCCGTTGCTTGCTGTCGTTCAACGTCAGTAGATGCTCAGGGGTAAAGCCGGGTACATGGATTCAAGCCTCAGCCTTAAAAAAACTCACCACTCTGTGCAACCTCTACGGGATTTTTTATGGCTACGGCGGAGCATCTGGTAGGACGAGAGATGAAGGGTGGTTGGGTGATTAAGACGGCGGAACAGGTACTCACTCTCCTGCGCAATGCGTCGATTGACTAGGTCAAGATCCACAAGCCTGGATGTTTATACGAGAGGCAACACCTTTCCATGCAGCAAGGACGCGTGGATAGAGACATTAGGGGTGAAGAGGCTGACTTGCTTGCGGAAAGACGCATCATCACGTCGCAAGGGAACATGGTCGCTAATCTGTCAGAGGAGCCGTACCCTTGTCCAAGCCACTAGAAACTAAACCCAACAGGGAAGCAGACCAGGGTGATCCCTTGCAAGTCTGCTTAGCTAACACGCGTGTTCGTCTTTTCCGCCGCCTACCCTGGATGGGGCTTGAATGTCCAGGCTGAGTAGCAGGATATTTCAATGAACACGCGTGTCAGCAACCGAGATGGGAGTAAGGTCATTGGTTGATCATATGGGGAAGAGAGGCGTGGGATGAGACCGTGGAGGTTATAAGAGATGCCGCCGTCTCTGCTCTTCATCCTTGGCTTCTCACACCGATTACGCACCATTAGACCTCATCAAGTCGACACCTTCGAAATCATCGATTCGCTCCTCATTCAAAACGCTCAAAGATCGAACGTTGGTAATAGCAAATATCAGCTACCCTCTAATGCCGACTCTACAAAAATACAAGGGCCTTGTCTACTTGTGGCAATATGTGCCCAGTCTCCCCGGCTCCATCATATTCACCATCCTCTTCACCATCATTACTGTGGCACATGGATGGATAATGTTCAAAACAAGACTTTGGTTCTGCATGCCATTCTTTATTGGCGGTATATGTGAGTTTGACATGGACTCTTACCATTCCGCTAGCTGACGTGTCCTAGGCGAAGTGCTTGGGTACATCTTTCGAGCAGCTGCTTGGAACGCTACCGAGTCATTGATCTTTTACATCATGCAGGCCGTATTCCTGCTTATACCGCCCGTCTTCTTCGCCGCAACACTGTACATGGTATACTCTCGTCTCGTCAGAGCCCTCCGAGGTGAAGAGTTCTCGCTCATCTCCCCCCGCTGGACGACAATTATATTCGTCGTCGGCGACTTGGCCACCCTCAACGTCCAATCCAGCGGTGCAGGCATGTTGGCCGACGACGAAAGGGCCGCGACTGGTAACAAAATCGTCATTGCCGGGTTGATCCTCCAGGCTGTGCTGTTCGTTGGGTTCATGATCTGTTGCCTAGTCTTTCACCTGCGGTACAAGGCTCATCTGACCGATAATTACGCCGTCAGTGACGTTCCGTGGAAGTCGTGTCTGCACATGCTCTACTGGACATCGATTATGGTCTTGGTGCGGAATGTCTTTCGGGTGATCGAGTACATCATGGACAAAGAGGGATATCTCCAACAGTACGAGTGGCCGACGTTTGTATTCGACTCGGTGTTGATGCTCCTGGTCATGATTGCCTTCTACATATGGTATCCGAGCAACCTTCAACCCAAGTCGAGGGAGTCTATGGTGGAGCTCATGTCGAATGAGGGTGGTAACTCTGCCGAGCACTGAGTCTAGGTTCAGCTGACCAGATTCCTTTTTGGATCGAACACTGGATATAATAGGCACCTGCCGGCCTCACGGTATGTAATCAAGTTGGCATAGAGAGATTAAAGGTCACGTTCGTGACTGAGTTGAGCTCGCATTTTCTTTCGTTTTTTTATTTATTGCTTTCTTTTGTTAGAATCGGTACATATTATCCCCTATAGAAGGAATACCCTGCATTTATGGCAGCGAATTTCGTCCACTCCATGTCGAAGGCAGAATGCAATGGCCAACCCGGCCTCTTACGAAGAAAGGTATACTTTGAGCTTTGGAACACCTACTGCAGCTCCATAAATACTTTTTGTGTACAAGAAAGGGATTCCAACTAGTCACTTCATATGAAGAGAAAACAAGACCGTCTCACGCCAACTTGGGCTTCGCTGGTGACTCGACCAGATCCCTTCGTACCGACATGGCCGCGCGGGTTCCCTCTTCGATCGCACCGTCGATGAAGCTTCGCCAGCCGAGAGCCCAGTCTGAGCTTGCAAAGTAAACGTTGCCTTGCTGGGCTCGCATGTCTGTGAGATGGTTGGAAAGCAGACCGGGGGCGGAAAAGAACCTGGGAAGTTGTGAGCCAAGGAACATGTTCAGGAGATTGGGATGCTTACCAGGCACCCTTTGCAAACTCATCTCTGGACCAGTTGTGGAAGACCTGGAGGTGTTAGATAAGCTTCCATATCTGCTGTTTTTGACTTACTATGCGCTGAATGTCCATGGGCACTAGCCCCTGCAGGGCCTTCTTGGTCTTGTCAATGTTATCCTCTGGGTGAAAGTGCTGGTGCGTTCCACCGAAAGCGACGATGTGGGTGTTTCCCGCTGGCGTGGTTCCATCGCCAAGGGCGTAGTAGAGATTGTTGTGAGGGTAGCTGATGCCAGTGTAGGAACGCAAATCTCTCTCGCGGACCTCCGCGTGAACTTTGATACACTGGTTGACATGTCCAATGTCTGCAGCTGTCTTCTTGCCCCTGAGTAGAGGAGGATCAAAGGTGACGGCGTTCAAGACGTTGAGGGGCATGGCGCTGATCAACTTCTTGGCTCGGTAGGACTGACCTCCCCTGGTGGTCACTGTCACGCCGTCCTTTGTGCTCTTGACACTGGCCACAGGCGAGTTGAAGGAGTAAGTCAAGTTACCACTGGCCAGTGCCTCACGGAAGAAGCGGATTGCAAAGCTTGATTGGCCTCCACGGAACTTGTACTTTACCAGGTATCGAATGCAGCCGTCGTACGAGTACTCGCAGAGAGCCCACCAATGTAGAAACTCGAACAGACTGGTTGTCTCGAGTGTACCGCCGCTGCAGAGGAGAACAAAGGCTTCAACGCCGATGCGCTCGTTGGGTGTCAGGGAGTCTTTGATCTCGTTGATACGATCTGCGACGGAGATCTTGTCGTATTGGAGGGCTTTGGGTGTAAAGGCGGCAGAGTGGGGATAGGGGATGACTTTCCTGCCAAGGTCGCCGTCGACGTTGACGAGTTTACGGAGACCAGAGTCCATGATGGCGTCCTATGGTGGTGAGTAACTGATGCTAGGCTAGGGAAAGACGGTGCTGACCTCTTCCTCGTGGCTAAACTGCTGAGTGTCATCAGGACCAGCCAGGAAGTATTGGTTGACGCCTCTTGAAAAGTCGTACGAGACCTCAAGTTCATCCTGCATCTGGTACCGGAGAATCTCTCTCCAGATGTTGGGCTGGCCCCAGTAGACCCATGTGCCGCCCATCTCGAAGGGGTATCCGCCCATGTTGGATGACCATGAGCGGCCTCCAATGCGATCGCGTCCTTCAAGGAGGAGGACCTTGAGGCCTGTGGAAGGTAGGGTTAGTAGGTAAACATAGAGGCGAGGTAAGGGAAGTCTTGCCAGATACAGAGGTGTCTCTGGAGGCTGTGAGCCCGCAGTACCCTGCACCAACAACAATTACATCAAAGACGTCTGGTGATGCATTGTTGAGGTTGGTTGGAGGTTGAATGGCACCGATGCAGGGAACACCAGGCTTGAGGCCCTGCTCCTGTGTCCAAGAAAAGCCATCTCTGGAAGACATGTTGAAAGAGTGTACAATCTTAATTTGCGAGTGATTAGAATCCTGAAGAGCTGAAAGCCATCACGGGGAAAGGGAGCCATTATGTACCCTTTGCAACCACCACGGACCGCCCAGAAAGAAACTAACCAAAAGGCCACGATCAACAACCGGCTGATATCGAATTGCCATTCACGGAAATTCCTCGAGTGGCCTGTATCTCGGGAGTTGATATCATCAAGATCACGACCCCTGCCATCCATGCGGATCTCTCGCAAAATTACCTCTTTGGGGTCCATCCTTTATCCATCAAAAGGACGCTACTGCACCCCGCGTTTTGACACGGTCAACCGGGAATGCGGAGATTCTCGCAGAATTACCAGATGCGGTAATGGATCTAGTACACCTCCTCGTTATCAGAGCGCCACCTTGTCAAGCTAACTTTTGAATGCCGTGGCGATGCGTATCTTTGATAGAGAAGCAAATCATTCAACCTCCTCCTCTCGTCTTGGGACCTGATTGTGAGTTGGCCGAAGCGGTCCGAGCTGTCCGAGGATCAACGAGGGGGTCTTAGACACACGTTGTCTTGTGTGACGGCTGAACGAAGATAAATGGGCAGCTTGTTCCCGTACCAAAAGCTGTTTGACACATCCTTCAAGCCTCATCAAAAATGTCTGAATCGACTCTATCGAACCCCCATGAGGGCCACCTGCAGCCTCGACTGTCGAGGCTGACCATGGTGGCCATGGCCTTTGCCATCCTCAAGTAAGTACGTCTTGTCGGAAGGTAGAGTCAATGACTGACGGATGTGTAGTACCTGGATTGCCCTCGCTGGATCCATCGGCCTCGTCCTCCCCTCTGGCGGTGCCGTATCCCTCGTCTACGGCTTTATCTTTTGCGTCCTCTGCAACTTTGCCCTCACCGCGAGCCTTGGAGAAATGGCAGCCATCTGGCCAACGGCCGGTGGACAATATCATTTTGTATTTGCCTTGTGCACTGAGAGATGGAGACGGGTGATGGTATGGTCATATAAATCCCTTGCTTGACCAAGTTGCTGACATGCTGTAGAGCTTCTGGGTCGGCTGGATCAACATTGGCGGCTGGCTGGTTGTTGTCACCGTCCAGGGCTTCTTTGCTGGTACATGAACCCCATTCCGGTATCGTATATATGCTAACTTGTAATAGCCCAGTTCATCTGTGCCGCTGCTGTCGTGGCCTCTAATGACAAGTTTGTCGTGACTCAATGGAGCACCTACCTGATCTTCCTGGCCATCCTCACCTTTGCCACCATCGCCAACATCTTTGGCAACAGGATACTAGGTCGATGGAATGATGCAGCACGCAAGTCTAACCTCAAAATAAAGCGACTTCTTACTGACCCGAGTAGTATTCTGGTCCATATTGGGCGTCGTCATCATCGGCATCGTCCTCCTCGCTATGTCCAAGAAGAGCGATGCGTCGTTTGTCTTTACAAACTTTGCTAACCAGACTGGATGGTCTGATGGCATGGCATGGATCCTTGGCCTGCTTCAGTCGGCGCTGTCGCTCATTGGCTTTGATGTTGTGCTGCATATGGCCGAGGAGATGCCAAACCCTACCAGAGATGCACCTCGAGCAATGATATACGCCATTGCAGTTGGTGGAGTTACGTGAGTCTTCCAAACAACTCTTCACTATGAAAATTTGCTAACTGGTGCAACAGTGGCGGCGCCTTCATCCTCATCATGCTCTTCTGTCTCCCTGATCTTGCCGCAATCACCGCATCAGCCACCGGCATGCCCATCGTCGAGATGATCCTCTTGGCGACAAAGAACCGAGCAGCAACGACCATCTTGACCCTCATGCTGGCCGTTTGCTTCATCAATGGCACAAACGCAAGCACCACGAGCGCGAGCCGGCTCCTCTTTGCCATGGCCCGTGACAAGGGCATCATTTTCCCCGATTACTTTTCTCACATTCAACCTGGCCTGAATGTCCCGATCCGAGCAATCATGCTCTGCTACCTTTTCAACGTTGCGTTTGGCCTTTTGTACCTGGGCCCTAGTGTCGCCTTTGGAGCTTACATCTCTTCGTGCACCATCTTGCTCAACGTTTCTTATGCGTTCCCCGTCATCACCCTGCTTATCCGGGGCCGAGGAGTTCTGAAGGCGCATCAGAATGCAGACACGCCTTTCAAGCTGGGAAGATGGGGACATGTGGTCAACTGGGTTGCTTCCATTTTCGTCGTAGTTACCTCGGTTGTAAGTCCAACTCAACTCTGTTCCAGTATTTTTCTGACCTCGACCAGTTCTTTTGCTTTCCGACAGCTATTCCGGTCTCGGGAAACACAATGAGTAAGTGGTGCCGATGGAGTGCTCGTGTATGCTGTGCTAACACACGCTAGACTATGTGTGCGTCGTTATTGGCATCTTGGTGGTACTCATTGCGCTCTACTGGCTGTTCTACGGGCACCGATTCGAGGGACCGGTAAGTACATCATGCTCACGCGAATGCAAGTTTGCAGGTTCTGACTCTTTGTTATAGAAATTCGACGTCATTCTGGGGGAACAGGCAGAGAGCATTATAACTAACTCTCGCCGACGGACGGATGACAAGGAGAAGGGGGTTATCGACCATAACGGCTAACGAGAGGGGGCGAACAGGATGGAATTGATCTAGGTATAAATCTAAATTGATATTTAATTCCATGATTTTGATGTGATCCTCGCAGAAATTTGGAATTGTCACCTTGTTGTTTAGATCATCGTTAACCATTGACTTTGGGATCCGGCTAGCTTGGCGTGGGGCTATAGAAAGCGTCAAACTCAAAGCAATTTCTTCTCTGCAATACTGCAACATCCTGGAACAAACAGGCGCTGATGCTGGATAACACTGCCTTGCTCTGATCTGCCCAGACGGGCGGGACAGCGTGTGAATCTGTTCCATTATCCAATGGAGCGTACCGCGCTAACTATAAAGGGCGGCTTGTGGATACAATCACTGCCCGAGTTGGTGTAGCGGAAACATCCTAGATGACACGCAGTTCTATAAAACTATAAAACTGTGCCCCGTAAGGGGGGCAGGGAGCTAGGTTCGACTCCTAGACTTGGATCTCCTTTTTATTCTTGCTCTGGGCGATTTATTTATTTATTGTTCATGCCATTCTTTTTGCCAATACCAGATGCAGTCTCTCAAGCAGATGGGCGATGAACTAGCCTTGTACGGGAATTCATGGGTCAATCCGCTGCCGAGATGCTGTACCGGCAGCATTCTGGTTCGAATCCTGATCTCGGGATTTTTGTTCTACTTTTTCTTCTGTACTTCAGGTCGCAGCAGAAACTGTCAACTCTCTCAAACCCGAGGTGAATTAAGAATAGTAACTAGCAAGGTGACCGGCTCTAGGGCGGAACAGAAGACCATGCTGTGTCAAGTATCGCAACCTCCTTTGCACTCACTTGTATGAATTGTATTGTGAACTGCCCAGTCTCTTCACCGCCCCAGGTTCGCTACCAGGCTGCTGAGTCATCCAGAAACAGCTACCAAGGGATGTGAGATAAACCAAACGGATGATGCTGACAGTCTGACCACTCGTAAAAATTGTTCTTGGTGTGCTCTCAAAAGGGCAAAACGCTGCGAAGCAACCCCAAATGGAGTCTCTACATGGCAGCTTTCGAGCTCTGCCGCTCTCCATCTCAATTCCTCTTACCATCGGCCTCGTCGTTGTCATCGCCATTGCACGCAATGTGATTGGGCAGCTGTACTTCCCCGATCGGAACCGACCGCCCGTCGTCTTTCACATATTTCCCTTTATTGGCAGCTCCGTTCAATATGGCATCGACCCTTACAAGTTCTTTTTCGACTGCAAGGCCAAGTATGGGGACTGCTTCACCTTCATTCTGCTCGGGAAACCGACTACTGTCTTCCTTGGCCAGAAAGGGAATGAGTTTATCCTCAATGGCAAGCATGCTGATTTGAATGCCGAGGAGGTGTATGGAAAGCTCACGACGCCTGTGTTTGGCAAGGAAGTGGTATATGATTGTTCCAATGCGAGGTTCATGGATCAAAAAAGAGTATGTTATCACCCGATTCATTACTTACCCGTGTCTGACCACCCTTAGCTTTTGAAACTTGGCCTGACCACAGAGGCGTTGCGTGCATATATCCCCAAATTTGTCAAGGAAGTTGAAGACTACGTCAACACGTCACCCTACTTTAAAGGAGAGTCTGGGCAAGTCAACATCACCGAGGTCATGGCCGAGATCACCATCTACACGGCCTCTGGATCGCTGCTAGGAAACGAGGTCCGCTCCATGTTCGACAGCACATTTGCTCTTCTCTACCGCCACCTTGACGATGGATTCCAACCTATCAACTTCGTCATGCCGTGGCTTCCTCTGCCGCAGAATCGACGCCGCGATCACGCCCGCAAGGTCATGGAGGGGTTGTTTGCCAACATTATTCGACAGCGTCGCGAACAAGGGAACCACGGTGACGAAACTGACATGATCTGGACCCTCATGGATGCGCAGTACAAGGATGGCACGGTTCTCCCGGATGAACATGTCGCGCGGCTGTTGATCGCTATTCTCATGGGTGGCCAGCACAATACAGCAGCCAGTGGAGCGTGGCTATTCCTCAATCTCGCCCATAAGCCGCATCTGGTGGAGGAAATGTACCAGGAGCAGCTTGAGGTTCTTGGCTCGCCGCCAGCTCCGCTGACTTGGGAAAACGTGCAGAAGCTGACGCTCAACGGTCAAGTCATCAAGGAGACTCTACGTCTACACAGCCCCATCCACTCCATCATGCGCCAAGTCAAATCCCCCATGCCTGTAACAGGCACCGAGTGGGTTGTTCCCCCATCGCACACCTTACTCGCATCTCCTGGCACCCTCGCACGGTCCGAAGACTTCTTCCCCCGGCCCTTGGAGTGGGATCCGCATCGCTGGGACAAGGTCGACCCTCCTGAGAAGGCGGTGGATGATTCGCAAAAGGTGGATTACGGATTTGGCATGATGAGCAAGGCAGTGAGCAGCCCGTATCTACCCTTTGGCGCTGGAAGACATCGATGCGTTGGCGAACACTATGCGTATGCGCAGCTCGGCGCCATCGTCGCCACCTTTGTGAGGCTGCTTCACATGGAGCAAGTTGATCCCAAGGCGCCGATTCCAGCAACAGACTATTCGGTGAGTTTTCACGCATCCTATCTTGTACTTGCGCTGACAGTAGGTCCTCGCAGTCCATGTTCTCCCGACCGATGAATCCTGCCGTTATTAAATGGCGCCGTCGCAAGCCAGAGTAGCGTGATTATCGAATTTCTAATCAAGACACACTAGGCGTCTTGATTGTGCGAGTGATCTACGTACTGGGTGAGCTGTGAGGGCATCACACTGTTGAGGGATCGTGGTGGTCTGGCTCAATCGGAGCTCGGCCTCTTACACGTAACTGAGGGCAAATAGAAAAGGTGGTGTGGAAGATATAGTACAAATGAATCAAGACACGAGCAACTATCTTTAAACTAAGTTCATAACAGTAGTAGCATGCCTGAGTCTGTAGATGAGTGATTCTTTAGTCTCAAAGTTTATCAAAAAGATTCAATTATAAGGTGTATATTTCTAACCCCCTTATTGATCATAGTACTATCTACTTAACTCAGTTATCCCATCAAGGGCCGGGCTTCAACAATAACAAAGAACACAATATCAAAACTTTATAGCACCATATTCCAATGCTAACACCGTGGGCTGATCATAGTACATCAAGATAGAAAGTCGAGGCCCATTTTCACTTGGCTGCCTCTATTTCACGTGTCTGGGCGGGATCGAATGCCACTTTCCGAAGAGGCACACCTCTCATTGCCGAGAATGACGGGTCTTGGGCTCTCCGGGACAGTGTCAGGTACAGGAGCAAAGGACGCAATCTCACCATCGAGGCCCAATGCCATAGAACGTCGCAACTTGGATACTAGAGCCCTCGTTGACTTTGGCCATGCACTATCAATATTGCCAGAGGAAATGTCTCTTCAAGCTCTCATCATCATCTTGGTAATTAATAAGAACTAGTTTCGTGACTCTATGATCTGATATCCTTATTCTCCGACAACGAAATTCCCTGCAGAGCTTCACGAATGGAATGGAATGAGGCCTTTGAGATACTCCCGCAGCCCGGGATCACACGCGTACACGTACGTCCCCCGGATACCGCGCGTCATGAGCACGGCATAGATCTGCGTGATGAACCGCAACAGGTCGTCGTCCGAGTAGGTCTTGTTGAGGGTTGGGTTGTTCTCCTTGCCCTTCTTGTCAAAGTACGAGTTGCGATGGATGAAGAGACGTCGCCGCGTGGGGTCGAACCGCAGGTCCAGACCTATAATGACTCCGACGTAGTTCAGATCGTAGCCTTGCACCGTGTGGATCGACCCCACCTCCTCGAGCGCGTTGCTGGAGGAGATCCAGTCGGTGGGTGTGCTGTTCCAGCGGAGCTGCGTATCGCCGATCTCGATGTCGAACACCGTCTTATCCTTCTTCGTCTTCCACTCCCACGCGTAGCCGGCGACCATGCGTGCAAGACCGACCTCTGCATCGCGCTGGAAGATCTCGTCTCGCATGCGCGCGACGCAGTCAAAGGTGCGGAAGTCGTAGTCCCCGAAATCGCGTCGCATCCGCGGGAGTGAGAGAGGATGAGGGTCGAGGATCCAGCGGACGTACGACACAAAGTCAGATCCCGCCCGCACGCGCATCTGCGTCTGGAGTTGGAAGTGCCGCCTCGACGCACGAGCGTCTGCCACGAGGCCCGACAGCAACTCGGACGGCAGGTCGGCGGGGCGGACACTCTGCGCTGCGTCCAGGAGGAAGATCTGATGTTGGCTCTTGGCCCGTATCCAGTCCAGCTGGGTCTTGCTGAAGTCATCGCCGCCAAAAAGTTCTCTCGTGATGGTTGCAAACTTGGCGTTGAGCACTCCTGAAGGTTGGTTGGCACGTTGATTGAGCCGATGCGTCTCGTCGACGAGCAGCAGGCTGAAGATTCCATCTGCCTTTCCCACATCAAAGGGTGACATGACCATGGAGGGATCGAGTCCGGGCGTTTTCTCGAAGACAGCCGTGATGGAAGATCGCAGCGACTGCTGTGGCACGACTAAGCCGACACGGAGGCCTTGGAGCAGCTCCTGGTTGGTGTCGGTGAAGAAAGTGGCGAACCGCGCGTCGCTGTCCATATCTTCGAGTGTGGTAAAGGTCTGCATGTCGACGAGCAGCTTGATCAAGTATATGGCCGCCACCGTCTTGCCGGTGCCCGGATCGCCCTGGATCACGATCATGCTGTCGGTGCCGCTCTCGAGATCAGCGAGGAGCCCCTTGACAATCTCCTCTACCGAGGCTGCTTGATCGTCTGTCAATGCCTTGAACGGTGACAATTTGAACAGGTCGCTGTTTTCGATCTCATCAAGACCCCGCGTGAAGACGCCATCGGCTCGAAGTCGCTCAAAGATGTTGCGGAAACCCTCGCGATATAACTCGCGTTGGAAGTATCTGGATTCGGTGATGCCGTTGTTACGGTTGAGCACCCGGTTGGCACCGTCGCCGGCCAGCATCTTAATGAGGTAGGATTCTAGATCAAGGCAGACCGACTTGTTGAATCTTTGATCGAAGATGACGTGGATGTTCTTGAGATGCTGTTTTGCGGGCGTTTCAAGGTGCTGCCGCAGTCGGCTGGCTGCATTGAGAGACTCCCCGACGTAGATGTCCCTCAGCTGGCTCGAACGCGCCCGGGTGGTGTCGCGGCCATCGTCCAGCACGTACACGACGGGCCAGTTGCTGTGGCTCTCGTCATGGGCCCTCCACGCCGTGACGGCATCCTTGGAGAAGTCAAGCCGGGCGATCCTCAAGTTGGTCATACTTCTTGCTGCTGCCTCGCGCCTTGTCGACAGGGTACTTCTTACGCGTCACTTCGAGCTTCTCCAGCACGATCTGCGCCGGGTCTACTCCGATCCGGTCGGCGAGAAGTAGACAGTAGGTCAGGACGTCGGCGAGCTCTTCGCGGACGCGCTTGGGGTCGGCTTCGGCACTCCACTGAAAGCACTCGAGGAGCTCGGCGGCCTCGATGGAGACGCTCTTGGCGAGGTTCTCGGGTGTGTGGAACTGCGCCCAGTCTCGCTCGGCGACGAAGGCCGCGAGCGCGTCTTGGACTTGCTTGTTAACCATGGGGTTCACGGTAGACCAACGAGAAGACGCTTGAGGTGGCTGTCACAAAGAAAGCAGGTTGACGAAAGCTTAGGTGCCCTTGGTCGAGTTTGACATAGTCATGTCAAAAAGGAATCGGTGTGTGAGGTGTTTATGGTCGTCTTCTGAATTGCGAGAATGTTCTGTGGGCCTGACGATAAGCGCCGTGGCGTTCGGTTATTCGTAGCCTGCATGAGTCCTGTACCTCTGGTAGGGAGGGGAATGGTCTGAATAGCAACTGCAGGGTTGATTCGTTGCTGTAGGATTGATTGATCACATGAGCTTCTAACTGGAGCATCCATGCCCACTTAAAGGACGCTGCTCATGTTCCACCTGGTTCATGCAGCAGCCCAGTTCAAGTAAGGCCACTCAGGATACAACTAGGTTCACACAATGCCAAAAGTGGCCGGGGCCTACTGAGACACTTCAACCCAAGCTCAGCTGGCACCAACTCAGCTTGGGCGCATAGCTGCCACTCTAGCCAGTGAGAGCCTGCTGTTCGAAAGGCGATGTGATTCACATTACCTTATTTGGACAGCTGAGGTCAATATCTACATAGACGCTTCTGCGATATAACTCTACCTTCACCCTTTGTTGGTAGCCAGCTTCATCTCCATAACGGTTCGTAGTTTGCCAGTGGGAGTTCTCGGAATGCAGTATTGATTAAGATGTGATATCCCGCTGGTATTGTGTTCTTTGTTATANNGATAACCGCGTACGACAGATAGGGGCATTTATTATCTGCCTCAAAGCCTTCGGCTATTGGGGCCGCATGGGGATGGACCCAGCTGAATAGCAAGGGCTGAAGAGGAGATGTACACCGGCCGGCCCGTACCCAATAGGGAAGGGGTGGCGTTCAGGGACATCACCAGGCTGGCGTTAACCTCACCCATCAGAGGGAGCCTGGTTGAACAATGAGGCCTATATCTGTGCCCTTTCCTCCACCGACACATCTCTGCAACATCCAAGCAACTCATACTTTCCTCAATCAACATGGCTACCCTCACCAAAACCATCCTTCTCTTCCTGGGCCTTCTCTTGCCCTTCATCCCGTTGGCCAGCGCAAAAGACCCCATCGTGAACATTGCCGCGGCCTACACCAGCGAGGAAACCAATGGCTGGGCCAGGTACCTCTATTGGCAGCAGCCCAAGAACAACACAATAGTCATTCGGCGGCGTGACCCCGATGCAAAGACAGTAGAGATTAGCGGAGCCATTCTCCCTAGAGAACACTCCCCGCTTGCTGCACACTACACCAAGAGCAAGAAATTCCCAGGAGCGGATGATGTTGGTCTTTTCACGCTGCTTTCCTTCTTTGAAGATTTGAACTAACAAGCTCTATCCATAGCTTGTTGTGTGGTACCTTGATGAGGATAATCGGATAGTCAGGAACTCATGCCGGCACCAGGGCGGAGAATACCTCGACCACTTTACGAATAGGACGGAGTTTAAATCCGCCTCGGGTCTCGCTGCTGTGCAAGTGGGACCTTCTGACGCTCGACGGTATTATATCGATGAGGACGCCTTTGTCGTTGAACAGACTAAGGGCGAAGCAACGCGGCTCGGGCCAAAGGCCGTGAAGGGGTCTGGCGTATCCGCGGCGGTCCCGGTCAACTCCACAGACATCCATCTATTCTTTGTCGGTGAGGATATGTCACTGTCTTCCCTGACATGGAACGGCGCCAAGTGGTCAGAAGGTATGCTGTCAAGTTCCATAGTACGCGCCTCCCCATGTCCTTACACTAATGGTTCTTTGTATAAGCTTTGCCAGCCGTGGAGAACTTCGCTTCAGACGCTGCCATGGCATTCGCCGCAGCCGCCTGGTCCGATCCTTTGATCATTCGAATCTTTTACATCAACGAACACCGCTCTGCTGGCGAATGGACTTTCCAGGGTAGATCCTGGGCCAACACAACCAACACCATGCCGTCTCAAGTCGATGCTATCGAGGCCGGGCAGCCCGTCGCGGCATCGAGGAGCGCGAATGGCACAGGGAGATACCTGGAATATTTCTACGCGGCCTCGGGGGGACGAATCAATTACGTGGCAAGGCTTGGTCCCGATCAAGGTTCTTTCCAGGAACGGGTTGCAGAGTATGAAGTTGCTTCTGACCCTGAAGGTGGTCTAAGCACTGGGGACATAATTGGCATCGTCAGCGGTGTGGTGACTTTCTTGGGCTTGGTTGTTGCGATATTGATAGGGTGTACGGAATGGGGAAAGAAATGGCGAGCCAAGGTCTTCCCACGGCGCAGACAGGAGATTGTTACGGAGGAAGTGAGCAGTGAATAGGGTGGTAAGAGTAGGATAAGTTGGATAGACATGATGATCGTTGTAGTATTACTCTAAGCGGGATAGGCTTAGACACTTTAGACCATTCGATCAATTGGAAGCCATCGGACCTGGAGCTCTCCTTTCTCTCTGAGCTCTCTTAACCACATATTGTGAACATCGACATGACGGGGTGCGGTTGTGAGCCTGTCAGCTCCCATGTAACGAAAGCCGATGGTCTGCTGGTTATCGCACCCCGTCACAGTTGGGCTGTCAACCTTGCTTGACCTTAAGCTCCTTTAGCAGGCGGTTGATACGAATTCTCTCCTTCGTAGCTGCGGATAAGGACATCAACTCGGCCTCAGTGCTTGACAAGGTGACGCAATGCTGCCGGGATGATCTCCAAGCCACTGGTCCTCCGAAAACCCATCCTTGGGTTGACTTCCGTATCTCTTGATCGTTGGCGTAGCATCCGCTCCATGAGAACGGTGGGACCTATCGGGTCCTGTATTTCATCCAGGTTGCTAGGAGCACCAGTGATTTTGGCAGCTTCTCCTGTAGGGCGGCATCGGTGGTCTTGGATATGCTACTTGCAGTGGTACCTCAAGGTCCATTGGATCGGACGGATGGCTAGAGAGTATTATGCCTGTTTACTCCAGCTTTGCTCCGTCTTCTGCCCTGTGAATAACCAGTTCAATCATGAAACCTTGACAGTTCCGCACTTGAGACGACCCATGATAAGCGCCAAGTATTAGGGAAATAACACTAGGAAATCCTTAGACAACCTAAAGTTCCCTTAGGCAACTATTTACACATAGAAGGGAAGGGTTGATGGACTCTTGGGGGAAATCTATGAAATATCTCCTTGGTTACCCGGGGACTGCCAGAGCATATTTGTCTCCACTGCTAAGGCACTATCTAAGACTCTAGTAAATTATATAATAATAGGTTAAGGTCTTATTCTATTTTTTAGTAAGTAGTATAATAGACTTATCATAATTAAATATATCCCTATCTAATACCTAATAGCAGTCCCCGCGCAACCAAGGAGATGCCGAGATAGTGTAGGTCCAATGGGCTTTTTTGTCCCGTATCTTGTTTTATCACTGGTAACCTCACCGCACGTGAGTAATCGGCCGAGTTGCTAAAATGTCCGATGTAAGATGGGTCGCAGGGCGCGACTGACTAGCCCGACAGCCGCGATGTCCGCGATGGAGTTTTGGTGTCAGATTTTTTTTTAAACTAAAGCTCCGGCTTTCGGAACTCGGATCTGACACACGAAAAAAGTTTCCCTCCTTCAAAGCCGAGATCGTGACGATGCGCTCCAGTCTATCATGCCATCATTGCCGGTGAGTCCCGCGTCATGGTCCCAAACGAGATCTAACGAATATGTGACGTGAAGAAAGGCCAAGATCAAATGCGTCAATGAGGGGACTGCGCCTTGTCAGAAGTGTCTGAAGCTGGGCAACTCGGGGTGCGAGCTCTCCAGACCGCAGGCTAGGTCAGCCAAGAAGATTGCAGCGAGACCCCAGAGGGCGACGCCGGAGCTTACTCCGAGAGCGGATCATGCTTCGACGGTTGCGAGCACTCCGGATGTTCCGCGACAGGATCCCATCAGACCGCCCAGGCCGAGCCCTTCCTTGTCAAGAAGGACCGTCTCGAGCTGGGGACAGGAGCCCGTTGATGAACATCTCGCAAGGTTGCCGATAGGTGTCGTTCTCAAGGCTCTCAACATTTTCACGGCTAAGTTCCCCGAGCTGAGGATATTGCAGCCGTCAGCGTTTGTCAAAGAGTATCAGTCTGGTCGATCAAGAGAAAGCAAGGTTCTTCTGGCGACCATCCTTGCAATAACAAGGAAGCAGTCATCGATATGCAACGGGGAATGGCTTCATCGGTTACGAAGTAGCGACTGCTACGCGTCATATGCCTGGAGTGTCCTCTCAAATCTCATTCTTCAGCCGCCGAATGTTCAGGTCGTCCAGGCACTTCTCATCTTGACGCTTTACGAATGGGGGGTTCGCGAGTTTCACAAAGCATGGATGCACTGCGGTATGTATTCCCGAGTCTGTCTATGATAACCGTACTAAGATGCCATAGGTATGGCCATCCGCATCATGCAGTCCCTCCACAGCTCCCGCATCTCTCCCCACGCTCTCGACATCTCACAGAACAACGACATGGACGAGCTGGCCGCAGTAGTCGAAACCCGAACGTACTGGGCCTGCTTCATCATGGACTGCACCATCAACTCTGGAACCTACAACCCCCGCATGCTCCCCATGCATGAGATGCAGAAGCTCAAAGTTCCTCGGCCACCAAACTTTTTCGACTTTGCTTTTGGAGCTGACGGCGCCTCGTCGAATCAAGGCTTGACGGCTCACTCGGATCAGTCTGGTAACTTGGATCTTGCGCAGAGCTTTGAGACGATAGCCCTCGGGTTCGATATTTATGCTCAAGCCATGGCGTTTGTCTTTAACAACGGCCGGTGTGCACCTGGCATGTGTGCACCGGAGAACTGTCCCTGGGTACCAGGCTCACTCTGGTCAAACTGTAGAAACCGACTCGAGGAGTGGAGGAGGAGCCAGCACCACAGGTTGCATTATCCAAAACACAGTGTGGCCGTTCACATGACTCTTGGGCATGGAGAGTCTTTCATATACTTGAATATGCTGTACTATCTGAGGTGAGCGGCTGAGCGTGACTTGATGCTGCCTTGACTGACAACATTAAATAGTACCATCATGCTTCACCGCGAATACTTTCCCTTCCTACCAACCGCCGAATCCACACCTTGTGGCCCCATCGCCCCTCCTCTCCTCGAAGCCGAAGCACCCCCAGGATGGTGGGAGGACAGTGCCAAAGAATTGTACGGAGCAGCTGAACAGATCGCTTGCCTGCTACAGGAGGCATCCGAATGTGGCATACCTCTGATGACGCCCTTTTCCGGCTTCTGCGCCTTTACTGCTTGCTTTCTGAATCTGTACATCTTTAGGTTCCCCAAGATGAACCTTGGCAGAAGTCCGAGAGCAGAGCAAATGATGAATTGGGGCTTGGAATACTTGGAGGAGTTTCAGAATGCCTGGGAGCTGGCTGGTGGTTGGGTAAGGGAACTCTTGAGCCTCGAGTTTGTTAATTGGAGCTAACATTGGCAGATTAAAACGATTCAAAACTCTTCGCTCTTGTATAAGAGCGCTACTGAGGATAGCGGACGGTTCCGAGGAAGATCGAGAGCCGACTTTGAGACTCTGCATCAATCCATCCACGAGTACCGCATCGTGGATCGATCTGACCTGCATTTGCAGCAGATTCGTCGTGCCGATAGGAACTCTTTGAGAGACAACGAAAACGAGGAGAGAGTAGGGAGGGAACAAGCCCAGGTTCCCATGGGATTGAATCCAACGGGTAACCCGGCTTTTCTGGACCCCTTTCCGAACTGGTGGTCAATGTTGCAGGAGGTGGAATTCGCCGAGATTAGCAGCATGATGAATTGAAATGAAGTGCAATTTTCGCTAATTATGCCGGTCTAATCTTTTACTTCTATGCCTCTTACAGATGATTCCTCTCCGCCTCTAGCACCGCCTCCTTCAACACTTTACAAATGCGGTTGAGCTGTTCCTCTGAAACAGTGAAGGGTGGCGCAATCAGGATGTGATCTCCCCTGACACCATCCACAGTACCAGCACCAGGGTACAGTGCAACGCCCTTCTCGAAAGCCAGTTGCTGCACAAGGGGGCCAAACTTGATGTCCGGGCTAAACGACTCCTTAGTCGATCGATCTTTGACAAACTCGACAGCCCAGAATAGACCTCGTCCTCGAATGTCTCCCACGGACTTGCACTCGCCGAGTTCAGCATGCAAAGCTCTTTCGAGAATGGCTCCCATCTTGGCACATCGCGACACCAAGTTCTCTCGCTTGACAATCTTCTGCACTGTCAATGCAGCAGCACATGAAATCGGGTGTGCTTGGTATGTGTGGCCGTGGTTGAAAGCAGCTGAGCCCCGTCTTAGGACGTCGACCACCTTTTTGTGAATCAGAACACCAGCAATAGCGGCATAACCGCCTCCCAGACCCTTGGCGATTGTCATGATATCTGGCACAACCCCTTCTTGCTCAAAGGCAAAGAAGGTTCCAGTGCGTCCGACTCCGCACATGATTTCGTCGAGAATCAGGATGATGCCATACTTATCACAGAGAGCTCTGACGCCCTTGAGGTAGCCAGCAGGAGCCGCAACACAGCCAGCAGTGGCGCCCACCATAGTCTCTGCGATGAAAACGGCAACGTTCTGGGGTCCAACTCGCAGAAACTCTTCCTCAAGTTCTGAAAGCAGTCTCACTATGAAGTCGGCTTCACTCTCAGTCTCGTGCTTGTATTGGTACGCATACGCTGGCGAGACGTGCGAGACGTTGGGGTACAGGAATCCCTGGTAGGGAGTCTTGCGAGCCAGGACCGTCGAGATTGACATGGTGGCCATTGTGTTTCCGTGATAACATTGGCGCCTTGAGATGATGTGAACTCTCTTTGGCTCGCCATTCTCAAAGTGGTACTGTCGTGCAAGTTTCAGAGCAGACTCGACAGCTTCACTTCCACTGCCAACAAAGAAAGCCTTCTCAAGGCCGTGAGGGTTACCCTCAAGAAGAAGATTGGCAAGCTCTTCAGCGGGCGCAGTCGTGTAAGACTGTGTATGAACGTAGCTGACTTTCCGGGCTTGGTCGGTGATGGCCTGGATGACTTCCTCGTTACCATGGCCGATGAGGGCGACTGCCGCACCTCCGCAAGCGTCGATGACAGTCTGTCCGCTGGAAAGCTTGAGTTCAATTCCAGATGCGGATTCGACCATGTAGGGGTGTTGAATGAGTGAACGATGCATCAAACATCCTTCTTTGTTCATTGGTTTGACGGGGGTTTGGTGAGAGGGAGCCCCCGAGACAAGGTCATCATTTCTTGAAGGAGCCATGACTAGTGATCTTGAAAACAAAGAGACACGATTTAAAAGGGGACTTTGGTGAGATGAACTGATTTGATTTGATCCAAAGCGACAAGTCGTCTTGTTAGACTGGTATCTTTATAAGTCCCCAAAGCCGAAACCCGATGGCCCGTCGGGAATGGTTCTCCCGACGACCCGGTTGATCTCGAGATGGGGCTGTCAGGAGACGAACTAGTTGTCAAATCCTTCCATTCTTCTCCACTGATGTCACCGAAATCATGATCCAGAAGCCTCGGATTAGATGTCATTGTCAAAGCCGACGCCGACGGCCCGAGACAGGGAGGATTTGACCGGAGAGTCTGACTGAAGTGCTATTTGTACGGTCATCTTTCTCCTGTTTCTTCATGTTTCAACTCAACCGAGTAGTCACGACTCCCTCTTCTCTTCGCACTTGTTTCATAAATTTTCAGGTGTCTTGCTACCCATCAAGGTCCCCTCAGAATGACTGTCCGGACAGAACCTCCAGTCGTCGACTGGCCCGGCTCGTCGGCCTCCTCAGACACCGAAAAGGGCAACGAAACCGACCGCTCACAAACCGAATCCTCATTCCCTCCTACACCAAAGACTATAGAGATCGAGTTTGACAACCCAAGAGGATGGATCCCCGTGGCGGCGGCAGCTTGCTCGCTGTTCGTCTACCTCGGCGTGGTTTACTCCTGGGGTATCATGCAAGTGAGACTCGTCGAGACAACGTCATCTAGTCTGACGACTTTGACGTTTGTTGGATCTTTGGGTACATCTTTCATGATATCTCTTAGTGTCTTGTCTGGGATAGCGGTTCGGAAGCTGGGATACCAGAAGACGGCACTATCAGGGGCCGTTTTGATGGGCCTTGGAGAGTTTCTGGCAAGTTGGACTACGAAACATGTCGGAGCTCTGTTTGTATTCCACGGAGTTATTTTCGGCATTGGAGGAGGACTGTGCATCTTTGTGAGTTTACCCGATACCTCCTTGATACGCAACTGACGTTTGTCTAGTCGTGCTCGACTGCGCCTCTCCGATGGTTCAAAAAGCACCGAGGCCTAGCTATGGGTATCGTCTTTGGTGGAGGAAGTCTCGGAGCCGCCGTAATGAGCATTGCCACAAACCTCCTCGTTAGAAACCTCGACGTCGCGTGGACGTTTCGCATCTTGGGCTTCATGCTATGGGGCGTCTGCATCCCTGCATCCTACTTTATCCAACAACCCAAGGGTTCAGCAAGCGCCAACTTGAAACTACAGTGGTAAGTAAACATATCTTAAAAAAAAAGCATCTCTCTAATGTCGGTCTCAGGTATCGCTTCAAGGAGCCGAGGTTCCTACTCATCGTTGTGGGGACGGCCATCTCGTGCTTCCCGCTGTTTATTCCGCCGTACTTTATTCCCATCTTTTCCAGATCTATGGGATACTCTAACCAGATAGCCATCGTCATCCTGGCGGCCTGGAATCTCGCTTCCACGGTGGGCCGTGTGCTGGGCGGATACACTGCCGATGTGCTGCTCGGGCCTCTCAATAGCTTGGTGGTCTGCCTCCTGTTCATTGGCCTGAGCTCGCTCGTTGTCTGGCCATTGGCCTCCACTGTTGGCATCTTCTCCGTGTTTTTGATCTTCAACGGTATTGGATGCGGTGCCTTCTTTAGTCTGGTTCCGCCCATGGTCGGGGCCACGATGGGAGCCGAGAACACCCTGGGTATTCTCCCTATCCTCTGGACGACTTGGTTCTGCGGCTTCTTCTTTGTAAGCTAGCTTCCCACTACCTTTGTGAAACATGTGCTAAACCGTTCCTCTAGGGTACTCCCATCGCATCTGGAATCTACTCACTAGCCGGAGATAGCCGTGACCAAGGGGTCGAGGAGTTTCGTCCTGCCGCGTACTACGCTGGAGCCATGTCCCTTGTCGGGTTATTTTTTATCCTGTACATTCGCTTCACTCATACAAGGCGCATCCTAGTCCGTATCTAGAAGGTTCCATCTGTTTGTGGCGATAGCATTACATTATTGGTATCCTGGCGCTGCGTGAGCATCCCGTCCACAACCCGAGTCACCGACTCTCGTGGCCTTTGCGCTAGTGTCTATATACGTTGTTTTATACTTTTTTTACCCGCTCTATTGACCTTCTCCGTTATCGATACACTGAGTATGGGGTCCCGGTTCAACCTGGGTACGGCGTTCTAGCCGAGGCTTTGAAACCCCAGTCGTTCGCCGGACCCCTCGGACCATCCCTTGCCTCCACAGCGGACGCTGCTTCAGATTCGATGCTGATCTCTTGCGCAATAATGATACCACCGTTGCCATCCTTGTTGGTAGACCGTCCATCGCTATCTTCGGGCAGAATGTGCTCGTCACTGCCCCAGGCCGTAGGTTGAGGAACAGAGAGTGGATGTGTCTGCGTTCGCGTCTTTCGGGTACCGAATCGACTTCCGCCCATCTCGCTGCTTCGAAGCTGGTGACTCTCGCCGTTGGACTTTGTCTGTCGACTGAAGAGGACGCTCAGTCCGATCATGCTGGCACCCTTTCGGATCAGGGGTTGGATGATTGGTAGATTCGTCACGATGATGGCGACAAATGTTTCTCGACACGCCCAGGCACTGCCGGATACAGCTCCTTCAGGACCCGACTAGATGGAACGAACCGCTGGTAAGATGACATGCATTGAGACATGGGGATGGTGGACTTGGCTTACTGAGAGAATGGTCACTGCTCGGATTGTGCCAGCCATCATGATGAAGAGAGCACCGCTGAATAAAAGCATAAGCGTGAGCCTCCGTCGCAAGCTGATATTCACACCCCAGAGAAGCTAGTCGAGTCAGCACAAGGAACAGGGTTTAGATGGGAAAGAAACTGACAGGTAGTGGGATCGAGAGCAGATAGATGTCCGTCAAGATGTTGGGGATAACCACGACCAAGACATAGGCAGGCGAGTTTGTTGGTCTGCACAGAGTCCCCGGGTCTGGGGTAACCTGCCAGAAGTGGTGGAATGGTTGACATGAGAGGAGGATCGTGAGAGCGACGGCCGCGTAGGTGACTGCGAGGATAACGTACGCGAGCCTCACACGGGTCTTGAGGTGAGCCAGACCAGATCTATCCAGGTTAACCATTATCCATTGCGTTTCCGATGTATCATCCATACGTGAGTCGGCCGTAGAAAGCAGTGACGCAGAACTTGAGGCACCAGAGGATGCAGGCGTAAAACGACCAGCCGATTACCTGGATCTTGGAGCCCCAGACGCGATTGTAGTGTTCCCGAGAGTCTGTATCGATGCTGGCTCTCTCAGCGTCCGTCATGTAGCTATTGGTGAGCCCGGCAAATTTGGCGCCGACTAGATATGCCGCTACCGTCTCTGCTGTGAAGACGAGCTGGATAAAGAGAATGAGGATCGTCAGTGTCTTGCTTCCTGCATGCGTATTCCTTCTGTTGGTTCGCGAACCAACAGGTGGGTTTCACTTGGCACACACTACTCACCCCAGTAAAGGGCATCAGGTAGTCGTCGAGCTGCCATGCGGCCGGTCCAACTTGGCGCCATCGCACACCGACTCGGACGCCGATGGTGATCAGGCCGATGGAGAGGAGAACGAACTGCTCTTCGATGCCCATGACGACATGCTACTTGAACTCTGAAGGATTTGAAGAAGGGACCCGAGGGATTGGGACAAGGAGGGGGAGGAGAAAAAGAAAATAAGGAGGGACTGAATTGGAGAAGAAAGTTTGTGGATTGTCTGGAATAAATCGGAAGCATATCTTCAAGTGCATGCGTCCTCAGATTTTAGTTCAATCGAACATACCAACGCAATCGTTTCAATCGCCTCTCTAACAAAAACCAAGCAAACCCCTGCCGCAACCGTCAATGTTCCATCCGTCCTTTTGACTCTTCCCTGTCGGTGATAACACGGACACGCTGGTGGTGGGCGGCTGCGGCTCCGCTGCTCATTCTTCAGCACGTACACCAAGCTAGGGGAGAAACAGAGCACGCAGAGAGAAGAGCTAGACAGGCCCCCTGCAGATCATGACCCCGTTTTTCCCCCTCATGGTGCAAGCCATCTAGATAAGGAGAAGATCATCGCGTTATGAAATTCCGGTAGATGCGGCATAAAGGGGCTATCCCCTCGCATGGTTCCCCCCCTACGGCCCGCGGGATCTGCGGAGTCGTCCGAGGGGTAGACCGGATTCGGAACAGGTGGGGAATAGGCCACAGGATCATTAAGGGAAAGCCAAGGTCTCGTCTGGACTGAGCTTGGGGCTTCAGCTGGGGTTTAAGCCAGGGCTCCAGCCCGCGGCGAGTAATGAGTCTGTCCGCGACTGGACAAGCTACGAAGACTGGATCCAGCCACAAGGCCAAGAAGGTCGCCAGCTCCTCAGTGGGGAATTAGTGGTGTTGGAGAAGGGATCAACCTTGTAGACGTCTCGGAAGCATACCGGGGTTGCATCAGTTCCCACGTGTGGAGAGGTTCGCTGTTGCTCTTCTCCTCTCTGTGTAGTGCTGTCCGTTATTGATACTGAGCACGTTTTGTACGCGATTCAGGTTACACAGTTCATGGAAAGGAAAAAGTCCCTTCCGAGGTTGCATTAAATGCCAATCACGAGGACAGTCCGGTCTGAGTAAGACCGAGGGGCGAGAGAGGAAAGCGTCTTACATCTCACGGTCTTCTTAATTCTGGCCTCTCCCCCTCCCCTCTCTTCCATCTAAGATCTGCAAGGTTACCGTTAGGAATTCATTGCTTTTTCATCCTGGATCCTAGCCGAGGTTGCCGTTACACACAAAATTCGAACTGACTCGTCCTTGTCTGATCAGAATGGCGTCGTCAACTTATGATTTTATCATCGTTGGAGGTATGTCATAATCCGCAGCCCGCCCACCTCCCTGACTCGCACGCACCTCGCCTCTCCACCCTTGTCTCTTAAGGAAGGCCCATTAACGCGTTCCTCGCGCAGGTGGCCCTGCCGGCAGCGCCGTCGCCGCCGGTCTTGCCCGTTCCGCCAAGAAGCCGAGCGTCCTCCTCCTCGAGGCCGGAGGTCCCAACGAGGACCGCAACCTGAGGGTCGACGGCCAGCGGTGGATCACGTTTATGAACCAGGAGCTCAACTATGGCTACAAGACGGCGCCGCAGGAGCACTGTGATGACCGCGAGCTGGACTACTCGCGGGGTAAGGGTCTAGGCGGTTCTAGCGCCATCAACTTTGGCGTCTACACCGTCGGTGCCCGGGATGACTACGAGGAGTGGGCGCGTATCGTCGGTGACGACGCGTACCGTTGGGATAAGATCCAACCTCGCTTCAAGAGCCTTGAGACGTTCCACGGTGACCTCCCTGCTGGCATCGACTCCAAGTATGCCGCCCCCAAGGCCGACGACCACGGCAGCTCTGGTAAGCTGCACGTTGGCTACGCCAGTGAGTGGGAGAAGGATCTCCCTCCTGTGCTGGATCTCTTTGAGAAAGCTGGTTTCCCTCTCAACCCCGACCACAACTCTGGCAACCCTCTTGGCATGTCGGTCTTGATCAACTCTAGCAGCAAGGGACTTAGGTCGACGGCCAATGACTTGCTGACTCCCGTGCCGGAGAATCTGACGATTGTCACATCATCCCCTGTTCAAAAGGTTATCCTTGAGGGTAACAAGGCTGTTGGTGTTGAGGCCAACGGCAAGCAATGTGAGTCTTGTTAATTCATTAATCTCAGGGGCTGCCCTTCATCTTGAACTCATCAAGATGGTAAAGGCGAACTCAGTTATCATACATGTACTAACACTACCTAGACTTTGCTTCAAAGGAGGTCATCCTCTCTGCCGGCTCCCTAGACACCCCTAGGATCCTTATGCACTCTGGCATCGGCCCCAAGGACCAGCTAGAAAAATTCAACATCCCCGTCGTCAAGGATGTGCCACGCATCGGACAGGGTCTCCGAGACCACATGTTCTGCCCCCTCGTCTACACCCGCAAGGAGGGCGACACAGACCGCGCGCCCTTCTACGGAGACGAGAAGATCATGGAGGAGGCCCTCGAGCAGTGGAAGCGCGACGGTACCGGTCCTTGGACGAAGTTTGCCTGCGAGGTCGGCATCGGCTGGTTCAAGCTCGACAAGCTGGTGCAGTCTGAAGAGTTCAAGGCCTTGCCTGCCGAGGAGCAGAATTACCTGAACAAGGAGACGGTGCCTCACTACGAGATCCTCACGCACTTCCCCATCCACTGGTTCATCCCCAACTTTCCCAAGTCTAGCCTCAACTACTCTTGCCTGCTCGTCTTTTACTACAACGGCCAGAGCCGCGGAGAGGTGACGCTGCAGTCGGCCGATCCCAACGTGCCTCTCAAGTTCGACCCCAAGTTCCTCTCCACGCCGTTTGATCGCCGCGTAGCCATCGAGTCTCTACGCGACGCCTTCCGTCTCGCCAAGTCAGACGGCTACGCCAAGGATAACGTCGAGACTCTTGCGGGCCCCAAGGGTGATTCTGACGAGGAGCTGCTTGCTCACTGGCGACAGACCATTTCCTCGAGCTGGCACATGACGGGAACGACAAAGATGGGCAAGCCCGGTGATGCTGACGCTGTTGTTGATAACGACTTCAAGCTTCTCGGCTTTGATAACCTGCGGATTGCAGATATGGGTGTCGTGCCGGTCTTGGCTAGCTGCCACATTCAGGCGGTCGCCTATGTCACCGGCGTGACTTGCGCTGAGAAGTTGATTGCCGAGTACGATCTCGCATAAGGCCGAGCACCTGGAATCAAGCAAGCGATAGGAGAACCTTCTACAGAGGAGGACAAATAGTTAACTCTAACGAAGTACAGCCTTGTTTTATGCAGAGTATATCAATATACAATATGTAAAAGTTACAATCAGTTTTCTCCAGCCCTGTCCATATATGTCTTGACGAACAAAGGGCGACACTCTACCTCTCCCATATAGATGGGACCGCCTGCCTCGAACGTATCGAACATGGCGTCCATCTCGTCCGGGTCCATCTCGTCCCAGTATTCGCTATCGAAACCCCTGGGGTCGATCCTGTGTCCCCAATAGTCCCCAAACTCATGATCATCGTAGTGAAAGTCGTTTGCAGAATACGAGATTCTCTCGATTGGCTCGCAATGACGGTGCCATACTTGGATGAAATTCATGCCTCCGTCAAAAGCGTCCGGGTCTTCGAAGTCAAAGAGGTTCATCTCCACCTCGATATGTAACTCGTCCCAGTTGTCCAACAGCCGCTGCAGATGGTCCCTCCACACTCTCAAGTACATAGACCATTCACCTTCCCAAAATACAAACTTGACGGTCCGTACGGCTGGGAGGTGTTGTTTCATCCAAAGAAGTTCATGCACCACTCTTCTCGGAAAATCGGCTCCTGCTTCGCTATCGATCCAGAAGTCGCCGTCGTATTTCCTTATACCGTTTCTGTCAAATGAATTGTCGGGATACTGAGCTTGTTTTGTCTGCACCATCTCGACGATGATTTTGTCTGTCTGCATCTTCATCCTGCGTGTGGTCTTGCTTATAGATTGTGCAAACGTTCTGTTGCTGAGGACGTATTCGCTGGGTTCTTGAAACGGGATGACTATGGCGTGGTTTTTGTAGAGACGATGTTGGAGTTCTTCCGTTATCATCCAGTGAACGTATAACAGAGGAAATGATTCTGGGGTGTATGCTGTCCTGGCGGTGTATAGGTTGCTAAAGTCGGCAGGTTGCAGGACGAGGTCGTAAATCATTTCCCTGACTTCTCTGGAAAGACGAAATAAGCCCGGAAGTAGAGTTGTCGTAACTGAGACGAACGGTGGCAATCGTTCGTCCATTATGACTCCAGAGTCATCGAGAGACACTGAGAAGCATTGACCGAGTCAACAATAGAAATGGTGAGATCTGAAAATGAGGTTATTTTATGCCCCAGCTGTCACATGAACCTGAAACACATCAAAGCGTTGGCTGCCTAAAAACGGAGTCGCTAACAGCTGACGCCAAGGGGGGCACAGCACCCACAAGCGAGGTGAACAATGTCACGGTCTTCAACCAACATTCAAAGACATCAAGAGCCAACACTCACGGCGGGAGAATTTTTAATAGTCATGCCATCTTTTTGCTCTAATCTTGTGGGAAATCCTCGTACAGCCAGGGGTCATCCAACAGCTCTTTTGCAGTGCTCCGTTTTTCAGGACACCATGTCAACATTCTCTTTACAAAATGGAGGAACCTTGCTTTCTCTTCGCCACTCATACAAGTGATGGATTTGTCCAAGGAAAAGTCGGTAGGGATTCTGCTGGGGTCTTTGAGGTCTCCTAAAACACACATCAGCGAAGCACCCTCTCAAGACGAGCTCACGAACCGTTGCTCTCGTAGAACATGGAAGTTCTTTGACCCTTGGATAAAAGATCCTTGGGTGGTGGCCCTATCAGGGCTGTTATTTGACCCAAGTGAGTCTGGTCGTCGTATTCATCGGGGTTATCAGGAGTGGTAGGGTTGAAAAGTCCCTTGCCTTGGAGCAAGTCCCACAACTGCCACAGCAAGTCATTAGTCTGGTTCCGATAGAAGAAGAGAAATGAATTCACCATCACCCCGAGACTCCATATGTCTGCCGAGTACGTGTACCCAGCGTTCAGGATAACTTCTGGCGCTCGGTATATCTCCCCTTGGATAGCACCTGTGTGTATCTGCCCTGGCATTGTTCTGACTGAGAGATCAAAGTCGACAATTTGGATGATGCCTGTTGGAACAGCAAGCGGCCCGTAGTTGTTTCGAGAGAGGTATATGGTACGTCCATCGAGGTGCTTTTGCGGTAATGGGTTTTCGTATTCATCTTTGGCATCTCGGTCAAAGATGGACGCGTCCTCGATTTTCACCATGATGTTGTCGGGCTTCAGGTCTGACTCAATAATCAGCGTGCGTCTTGGTTGAATCGTACAGTAGTCTTGCCTGTATGAATTATTCGACATTCTGTATGGAGATAATCAAGAGCATGCAAGATCATTTGCACCAAGATCTTGAGGATATCCGGAGGAATGACGTTGCCGATATATCTTCTACGATAGAGCCATAGAGGCTCACGCAAAGCTTCCAACACAAGACACACATGGCTTTCTGATGTACCGCTCAGTGAGAAAGAGTCGGAAAGTTTCCTGACGAAATGCCAGCCTTTATGCTGAGGATTGACACGAGATATGTGTCTCATGATGCCAACCTCATTTTCAGGTGGAAGTCGTCGCGAAGCATGGCTGGTTGCATTAACCTTGACAGCGACATACTTGTCTTCTGACCATCGCCAGCTACTGAGGTTTAGATTGTGTCCCTCCAGGCGGTTGGTGGGAACTAACCGGTTGAGGTCTCGAGCGAGCCATACAGTTGAATTGGCACCGTAGCCAAGTTTCGTCGCAATTTGGTATCTGCCGTTTAGAACTTGGCCTAGGTGGACAGGATAGAAACGATCAGGATGGTAGTTAGGCGTCTTTTCTTCCTCTATGGGTATGGTAGGGTCAAGTCGTGGTGCCAATACAGATGATTTGGGCCATGGCGGCCGATAGAGGGCCGAGAAAGGCCGCAATTTCATCATCCTGCGCATCGCTGGGCTTGGTTGATTGCTCAAGGTGGCTGGGACAAGTTGAAACAAAATGAGGTGAAGGTGTGCACGTGACCTTACACACGTGATTTTAACCTGGCTTCCAAGTCCTTCATCCTTTGGTTCTTTCTACCTCACAATAGGAACAAAAGAGAAAAAAGCCATCTTTACTCCTTTGCCTAGTCTGGTCACTCTCGGTACCTATCATGTTGATGCAATCTCGCGTCTATTTGTGGCCAAAATAGCTACGTTAAACCTAACAGTAATGAGACCCAACATCATCCTATGAAGGAGGGATTAATACCTTCCCATGGAAATGGGAGACCCTAGATTCTGATTTTAGTTTGTTTCTTTGCATTGAAAGACAGCCTTGGCCTCTTGGGCAGCCTAGAGCTGACTGGCCGACTCTTGTTCCCCCAGGCTCTGGTTCTTTTGAACCACGACAAGTCTATTCGGCAATTTTATTTTCGCATGACTTTTAACAGGTCAAAGTACGGCCTAAGGAAACCAAAGGGAAATTACTCAAAAATGCATGCAGGGCTGATAGAAGCAATAGAATGTACAGGAAGATGACTACAAAATAGCTCAACACTGAAACATTAAGTCTCGAGTCACCGCACTTAGCTGAAACAGTACCGAGCTATTGATGAAATATTGCGCGTCTCGTGTCTCGATGACGCCGAATCAAGGGTTTAAAATGAGATTGCGATAAATATAACAACAGCGAGAGGCTCAGCCACACTGGCAAATTACAGGAACGCACCTCGCTAAGCCAGACTTCTAAAAATGGGTATAGATCTCACCAAATTGTCTTATTGATCTACAGAGGGTTGAGGGATGGTGATAGCATGTCGCCATTCACCTGTCAGATGAGGCAATGTGAGTGGTTGCCAACTCGCTACAATTGGCGGGCAGGCAATCTCCCAATCTTAATCGCTGTTGCATCTCCGGAATGAAATCTTTCCATCATTGAATTGAGTGATTAATTCATGATTAAAAGACCTGTTCCCCCAGGGATAGGCTTTTGGTTTCCAACGATCATACAGACGAACCTACTGATCCCGCCGTATCATGTCTCACAACGAAGTGTACGTCATTCCGTAAATAATTGCTCTGGTCATCACCTGAGAGTACTAACAACCATGAAGCAAAGTCGACGTCTTGGTCATTGGAGCCGGACCAACTGGCCTCGGTGCTGCCAAGCGCCTCCAGCATCTGGTACTTGAACCTGTGATAGAGGCGACACTCTGGGGCTGTGGGCTAATATCTCCCTGTAGAACAGTGCATCCTGGCTTATCGTTGACTCCAACGAAACCCCGGGTGGTCTCGCCTCTACAGATACCACCCCCGAAGGCTTTGTAAGGATCCCTGATACCCTCAAGGAATTTTAAAGCTCACATGTGCAGTTGTTCGATGTTGGTGGACACGTCATTTTCTCCCACTACAAGTACTTTGACGACTGCCTCAATGAGGCCCTACCAAACTCTGACGACTGGTACGAGCACCAACGCATCTCGTATGTCCGCTACCAGGGCCTCTGGGTCCCTTACCCCTTCCAGAACAACATTGCGGTGCTTCCCAAGGAGGAACAGGCACGATGCCTTGGTAGTCTGATCGATGCTGCCCTTGAAGTCCGTGGCAGGTCTGCGTCTGATAAGCCGCGCAACTTTGATGAGTGGAACATCAGAAACGTTGGGGAGCGCTTGAACGAGATCTTTATGCGTCCTTACAACTTTAAAGTCTGGGCTATCCCCACGATCAAGGTATATTGTCTACCAAAGGCCATGTCTCACTCAGATCTGACATAGTTCTCCTTACTAGATGAACGCTACATGGGTCGGCGAGAGAGTTGCTGCCCCTAATCTCAAGCTGCTGACCACCAACGCCATCCTCGGCAAGGTAGCTGGCGGCTGGGGCCCCAATGCCACTTTTCGTTTCCCGGCCAAGGGAGGTACTGGCGGTATATGGACAGCCGTCGCCGACACACTCGACAAGGAAAAGACTCGATTCGGTGACCACGGCGCCGTTGTCAAGCTGGATGCCGACTCAAAGACGGCCTATCTCAAAGATGGTGTGTTTTGTCCATGGCTGAGACACCCTCGCTGATTATCGGTGCCTAGGAACCACTGTCAAGTATGGGGCTCTGATCTCCACCATGGCCATCGATCACTTGGCCGAGACAATGGGCGATGAGAAGCTTCAGCAGCTGGCAAAGCCGCTCTACTACTCTTCTACAAATGTTATCGGTATTGGCGTTCGTGGAGAGCGTCCTGAGCGCATCGGTGATAAATGCTGGGTAAGCCACTTGTTCACATTTCCATACAAATTTGTATTTGCTGGATAGTACATGGATTAACATAGTTAAGCTGTACTTCCCTGAAGATAACTGCCTCTTCTATCGAGCCACTATCTTCTCCAACTACTCCCAATTCAACCAGCCTAGCGAACAAGTCAAGCTTCCAACCAAGCAGCTAGCAAATGGCGAAAAACCTGCCTCATCTGAGCCAGCCCTCGGTCCTTACTGGTCCATCATGCTCGAGGTTTCCGAGTCCTCTCACAAGCCCGTCGACCAACAGACCTTGCTTGAAGAGACCATCAGAGGTCTTATCAACACAGACCTGTTGAAACCTGAGGATGAGATTGTTAGCACCTATGTCCGCCGCTTTGACCATGGTTATCCTACCCCGACTCTCGAGCGAGATGGCGCTTTGGCAGAGGTCCAGCCTTATCTTTACGGCAAGAACATTCTCTCCCGTGGACGGTTTGGGGCTTGGAAGTATGAGGTTGGAAACCAGGATCATAGGTAAGTTCACTTCCTTCTATGCCTTTCAAAGTCAGAATTCTAACACAGCCCTTTTTAGTTTCATGCAAGGAGTCGAAAGCGTCGACCATGTCCTGTCCGGCAGCGTGGAGCTTACAGTGTCATACCCGGACTTTGTAAACACGCGCGCCAACACCGAGCGTCGCCTTGCCGGACTGCAAGGGATCCAGATCTAGCCTCTGGGACACTATGGGGAACTGGGAGGGGGTGGGAATATGTGGAAATGATGGATTTTACTTCTTGGCTTTGCCATTTGCCTTGCTTAGGTATTACTGTATCACTGATGTGGACATCTTTCTTCTTCTACTTCAGCTGTCCACCATTGGACTATTCTTTGAATATCGGCAGGAAATGGATGCCTTGAGACGAACTTACTATAGCACTTATTCTTCTCGCTTGCTTTTTCTCAATTATCTTGATAAGTTTTTGGTGAAGCTATGTTGAGCTCCCGAATGCTAAACACGGCTGTCACTACGGATCTCTCAAGTCCACCGACCGGAAACTATTCCGTTCTTTTCCATAGGATACGATGCCTTGCCCACGTGCTAGTCCCAGGCTGTGCATCCTACTTCCTCCCGTCACCTTCAAGCTCGAACATCACACCTCATGCCAAGCTCATTTTCCCCACTCGTCAAGCAACTTCAGATAAGCCCTAGTCTGTCCTGGGCCTTTGAAGAAGCGAAAATGGGTCGATAAAGATCATTGATGGAACCAGCGTTGCCCGGTAGGGATGGCAGTCGAAGCTTCATATTCAAGGCTTCTTTTTACAGCGTTGGATGAAACTCGTGGACACATAATGATGCCCATTATTGTGTTGTTTATACACTCCGTCCTAAGACTTGCTGCCTTTGCCATGTCGACAAAGGCAAGGAAAAGTCTCAAGCCGAGACGCTAGATCGAAAAGATGACCCAGAGTGCATTTCGGACAGCTCGGCCGATCTTCCAAAGGCCCCATTCCGACTATGGTCCTAAGAGTGGTGCCTAGATATCCCCAAGCGATACGATGATGGTAAGACTGTTCCACATATGATAACGAGACCGCGGGAATATCGCTTATACGGTGGGACTCGGGCGTAGCTTTCTCTATCGCGTTGCATTTCCCCATGTTGTGACGTAGCCGCCAAGGCCCGACAGCTTACAAGATAGGACAGCAAAAAGACTAGTGACCTGACAAGAGTGAATCCTACTGTCACCTACCGAAAAGGGCATATGGAAGCCCATGTACGACTGGTGATTTCAAAAGTTCCCGAAGAGCCACGAGCGGGGAACCCTGCCACAAGTTTGCAGAGATACGGCGTGTCAAGCCGACGTGAATCCACGGACGTCACTCCCGACAAAAAACACGGTCCCCCGTGCCGATATAGAGCAAAGCTAAAGTATCAGGTTCGAGTGGCCTCAGAGTATAAGTTGAGGTCAGTCCCGAAGATTGTGGCTGAACCTAAACACCACCTATCACCAACCTAATAGACAAAAACCTTGACTCCTTCTTGTCCCCAACTGGACTAAGTTACCATCTATAATGGCCTTGGCAGCTCTAGGAGGTCATGCCGCAGGCTCATGGGCATCACTGGGGATAGCTCTTACCGGTGACTCCCTCAACATGTCCATGGCCGAGCACGTCATTCGTGTCCAAGCCGATCTCGGCGAACTTGGAGAATTCTACAACATCGATATTGCTCCTCGGCGGTACGAAGCTCTAGAAAACTATCACGAAAATGAGCTGGAACTTCTCACCAAGATCGACTTTGACGGCCTTGACCAGGAGGGCAAGGTGGACTATATCATGCTCCGGACCTTTCACACTCGACAGCTCAACAACTTGGATCTTCAAAAGGCCTCGCAAGAAAAGTTTTTCCCTCTTCTGCCTTTTGCAGATGATCTGTTGGGAGTTCTTGAGGCACGTCAAGATGTTGAGCCTATGAAAGCCAAGGAGACTGCCAAGACTCTCAACGACATCACCAAGTCCATCTCAGAGGTTCAGACAAAGGTCGAGGGCGGCGAATTCAATGTTACTGAGACGACGGGCTATCTAGCTTCAAAGGCCATCAAAGGTCTTCTTGAACATTTTGGAGAATGGTTCACCTTTTACTCGACTTACGACCCCCTTTTCGACTTTTGGGTCACGACGCCCTGGCAAACTGCAAACTCTACGCTGGGTGCATACTTGACCGTTGTGGAGACGAAGCTGGCTGGCATGAACCAAAAGGATGGGAAGGATGCTATCATTGGAGAACCCATCGGCCGCAAGGGCTTGGAAGTCGAGCTCGAGGCCGAGATGATCCCGTACACGCCCGAGGAGCTTATCAAGATTGGCAACCAAGAGTTTGAGTGGTGCGAGAAGGAGATGATCAAGCAGTCCGAAGCCATGGGGTACGGCAAGGACTGGAAGAAAGCTCTCGATCACGTCAAGAACGACTACATGGACCCCGGCAAGCAGACCGAGATGGTACGCGAGCTGGTTGTCGAGGGAAGCCTATTCGTCACTGAACGCGACCTCGTCACTGTTCCTCCACTGGCCAACTCAACCTGGCGCATGTCCATGATCGAAGCCGAACGTCAGAAGGTGTCCCCATTCTTCCTCGGCGGGCCAACCATCCAAGTGTCGTACCCGGTGGTGTCGATGGAACATGACTTAAAACTGATGGTGATGCGCGGGAACAACAAGCACTTTGCCCGTGCCACGGCGTTCCACGAAATGTTCCCAGGTCACCGTCTGCAGCTGTACATGGCAGACAGATATAATTCCCACCGGCGGTACATCTTTGACACGCCTTTCTTCGTCGAGGGCTGGGCTCTTTACTGGGAGATGCTCTTCTACGCCAGGGATGACTTCCACCACTCGCCAGAGGGTCGGATCGGAGCTCTCTGGTGGCGGATGCACCGCTGCCTGCGCATCATCTTCTCCCTCAAGTTCCACCTTGGAGAGATGACGGCGCAGGAAGCAGTGGACCTCTTGGTTGATAGGATCGCCCACGAGAGGAGCAACGCCGAGGGCGAGGTGAGGCGGTCGGTCGAGGGAAGCTACTCGCCGCTCTACCAGGCCGGGTACATGCTGGGCGCCCTCCAGCTGTGGAAGCTGAGGGAGATGGTGGTGGACACCAAAGAGGTCCCGGAGAAGGAGTATCACGACGCCATCTTGAAGACGGGGATGCTGCCTATCGAGATGGTCAAGGCCTTGATCACTGGCGATGAGCTGTCGCGGGACTTTAAGCCTGAGTGGAAATTCTATGACCTTGATTAAGTAGATGCCTAAGACTATGAATAGGAGATTCGCTCTATGAAAAAATGTGAAAAGAAAGGAAATCCGTTCTAAGAAGCCCATGTAGTCAATCTAGTGTAGGTGATCCAACCGTCCAAACTCTTCCTTCTTCAGCATCACTCCATCGCCTCAATCTGGATGAACTCCCTGAGCCCTGCATCCTGTCGCACCTTTTCCCGCGTGTCTTTGAATTTCTGGGAGCTTTGAAGCAACAGCTGTAGAGCCTTGACGATCTGGTCGTCACCAAACTGCTTGAGCGTGTGGTTACGGTCGGCAGCACTCACGGAATCCAGCTGCCCTTTGAAGACTTGCTGGCAGAATTTCGCCACAAGGGCAACCTGGGCCGTCTGCAAGTTCTTGCCAAAGTCCCGCATGGCATTTCCCACTGAGCATTCATGTCAGTGAAGCCTCGACAATCCAGATGGTCAGGACCTTCACTTACAATCTTGAACGGCGCGCCGCTTCTGGAGTCGCTGGAAGAAGTTCTCTACCTTCAAGGTCCAAGCCGAACAGAGGAATACCGACATGGTGTTGAAGCCTGAAATATAAGACAAAACCGCTGCGCCGAGTAGCATGCTCGCTGTGCTATCGAGCATGGATGGATCGGTGCCATGCATCTTGAGAAGCGGCTCGATGAGCTTTTCAATGTGCGATTGGTACTTCGAGAACTCAACGACAGCTCGCTGCATCAAGACAATGTTATCAAGCAAGTCTTGGTTACTAATGGCTAGGCAAGAAGTCAGCTAGTTGGAGACCAGAGAGGCGCAGCTGGGCCAGCTTACCTTTGCCCTGGGACAAGCTCTCAATACAGCCTTGACCTTGATCAAAGAGAAGTTGGACATGTCAAAAGGAGGTCAGAGATTCGCTCCATATCACCTCAACCTCATTGGTTGCGGTCTGGTTGACAACAAGTCGCTGGATACTAGTGCCTTGCAACCACTTCCAACAGGCGGTCAGCGACGAGGCAAAGATACATCTACAAGCAGAGTGGAATACGAACCTCAGCTAGGACCCCGTTATCTGTCTCCTTCTTGACCAGCTCGACATACATGGCGATGTTTTGGAGAGCAGGAACATCTCCGAATCGCATCTTCAGATAACCTTCAAGGACTGACCGCCGCCACTGGGCATGGTCAGTCAATAAACAGCGGTAGAGACTGAATCAAGAGACTGTCCGCGAGACTGAATGATCCCTGTTGTCAATCGACCAGGGCTAATCAAACAGACCGGGGTTGAGCCGTTAGGGTCCTTACAATTATTGGACAGGGCGTGTAGTAACTGTATCCAATGAATTGCGGTGGTGGCTGAGTGCGCGTGGCCGTTCGCCTGCCCGTTCGCTTGCCCGCAGGAAAACAAAGAAACATGAGCTCGTTACCAGGAAAATCAGACACATGAGCTCTCCCCCTTCATCTCTCACCAGAGAATACCTCCTTCACTTTCTCCTACTTGAAACCCAGAAGCTCCTGAAGCTACCGCATCATCGACAAGATGGAACAAGACGCCCCCTATCCGCCTGAGTGTCCGGGAGACGAAGCCATGGTCAATTCTCGACGAGAGAGAGGCTTCAACATGGAACCGCCCAAAACCACGGGGCCACCCTTCTGGTGGAACCCTCCTGAAGGCCCTGGGGGGTTCATCTTCGTCACCGAGGCCAAGCTCTGGAGCTTTTTCTTTGGTAACGTAATCGGAGTGAAGAGATGCCTGCAACACTATCTGGAGCATATGGAAAACATCAGAAAGGTCGATCCCTTTGCCTCGATCCCCACAACCACCCTTCAAGACACCGATGCTTCTGGGCCCCTCTCGCCAATGCAACAAACGATGACCATCCTTTCCTCTTCGACGACGTCCCAAGGCGTCAACATTGACCAGGAAAGAAACATGATGAAGATTTGTGCAGATTATGCCCTCTTCCATTTCCACGAGATGGATGAGATTCTCGACGTCATGGAGATGCTCCCCGAGTCTTCTGCCCCCATTTTCTCGCCCACTGCGGCTCTGTGGTATGTGTGAGTGTTTCGTTTATCGGCCGGCCTGGCTAACTCATTGCTAGCACAGCTGTTTGTTCCATCTCAGCGGCGACAATCCCTTTCCAGCCCGTGGCCCTCTTCGCAACCGGAGGCGCTCTGATCGCCGCCGTCGAACTCCTCCAACCCCCTCTTTTGTACTGGTTCAACAGGTACAACATCGCATGTATTCACCAGCAGGCAAAGAATCTCATACGAGTCGTGGAGGAGGGAAAGATGAGCGAGAAGAACAGGAATGATCTGGACTCGTGGCATCTGAGGGTTCGCTCGTGGTTGTTGGCGTTGTGATAGGGCTGTTCGTCTTTGGCTTGTTCCTGCCTCTTGTGCTTAGACTGGATTGTTTTTCTTCTTCTTTGCTTTACTCTTGTGTCGAATCTGCTTGAAACCATTGATGTGCGCATTGGACCATGACCACTGTATCATGACTGGCAGTGAACCGGCCGCCCAGAGTGCCGAAGCAACTCCATACCCGCCGATTAAGCGTCGTCTTGCTCGTGAAGCAATGCGGTGTTATTGTATCTACCTCTTCCCTTCCTGGAAAACCTTCATTGTTAAATAGCCAGTCCCTTGATGACCTACACCTAATCGCCCCAGGATATCAAGGCTGAGCGAAAATTCCACGACTTTGATCAGGTGTCCATGATGAAAATGTCAGGAAAGACTTCTATAAAAACCGCTCTATGAAACCCGATTAAAGAGAGACACGTTCTAGGAGATCCCATTCCAAGAGGCTAGCTCTAGGAAACCTAGCTGTTGCCAACACCACCCTGGCGTGACAGTTTCCACCCTGCGAACACAGCAACGCAACCTTCTACTAAGATTCTAGCCTTGAAGCCTATCCTCAATCTTCTTCACAATCCATAGGCTCGCCATTTCCATCAGGACTTCCATCAGGATTGCTTGAAGGCATGGTAGCCTCCATGCACTCTTTCAGGCCGGCGCGCTGCCCAATGTCATTCCGCAACTTCTCCAACCCTCCGTAGGACTGGGAAAGAATCTCTAGGCTATCCAGCGCGAACGCCCTGGAATACTCTTCGTTCTTGAGTTCAGGAATATCCACGCCCAGACTCTCGAGTAGTTCAGTTCCCTTGCCATCTGCCAGCCAAGCGAATGGAATCTGAAACGCCTGGTTGCAGAACAAGATTGCAAGTCCAAACTGGGCCATCCGCAAGTTCCTCTGGAAGTCTTGCATGGCTGCACCGTCTAGAAAAGAAAAAGAAGAAGAATGGTCAGCATACTCGGAGTATTCATGACGATGGGGAAAGGGACATACACTTGTCGAGATCCTTCCAGTTTCCGAGGCATTCGAACAACTGTGGAAGACCACCTGCTCCGACAAGGAAGGTCCCGGCCAAGCTGAGACCGACCGTAGTGGCAGAAGAGGACTGAATATAGCAGATGACGAGGGAAACAACAGCTCCGAGGGTCGTGATGATGTCTCTGGAGGCTTGGGCCCGGCCCCCGTGGACCACCTGGAGATGCCGGATAACTAGGCCGGAGGACTTCTGGAAGTCCGAAAAGTGCACAATTACCTCTCGAATCAAAACAAGGCATGTGTAAAGATTCTGGTTGCTGGCACCTGGGTTGGCCAATCGTTAGCTATGACCTGGAACACTACGAGGTCAAGGTAAGTTTACCGTCTTCGCTCGTCAAACTTGCGATGCAACTCTGGATCTTCTTCGGAAGCAGACGCATCATCCTGAATGAGACCATAGACTTGTTCCAAGCCTCTATCACTTCCTTGGGCAATGGAAAACTCTGATTTGCCTGCAAGCACAGTGTTAGAGCAGCCATGTATCAAGGTCAAGTCAAGATCTCACCTGCAACAAGGATTTCGTGGTCAAGGATTCATTCCTAAGAGCGTTCACATCGCGGGTGGCCCAGATTTTCCCGAGCTCAACGAAGCGAAAGGGGATACCGGCGGCTTGGTGGAGTCTGAAGGAGACTTAGCAGTAGAACGAAGAGAAAGGGAAAGGGGCTCGTCACTCACACTTCTGTGACTATGCTGTGGTTCAGGAGAGGGTGGCTCTCAGCGTAGCCGCCAGCTTGCAAGGCCAAAGGTCGCAGCAAATTCACGCGCAGGAACATAGCCCTGACATCATCTGCGACTGTTGGATCGACCGGGTACATGTTCGTGAGGAGTGCTGTAGCATTGGTATTGGCACGGTGGAAGAACTTGCCCACGTGTGCTACAACGGTGTCTTCGAAGAAACGGCATAGCTCCGTCGAGGCTTCGGCAAGGTTGTAAAAGGAGGTCGGTCGGTACTTTATATCGACCTGGACAATGTCAGAGTGAGCATGAGGGGCCAGTTAGATCTGAAGTCGGCCGGCAAGAGGAGTATGGAGACACGTGTACGGCCCCAGATGCCCACTACTCACCTCAATAGGAACAAAGTTTTGGTTCCAGTGAGCTCCAGTCAACGCGTAGACCGGCTGGATATCCCATGATCCGACGTTCCATGATCCTAGGAAGTTCGCGAAAATAATGTTTTCCCGATGCGTTGGTGCGAGGTTGCTGTGATACCATACTTGAAGTCGTATGGTTGGCAGGGGAGGCATTTTGATAGTTTCCATGCTGGCCATGGTAAAGAATTGGCCGAGAAGGGTGGTTATCGATGAGTTTTCCAGAATAGGGACCGTCGGGACTGCGAGAGCTTTAATAACCCTGGGCTTGGTCGCCCATGGAGCTGGCCAGACCAGGAGCCGGGCATGTCACCCCTGGATCCTCATCATGGACTGCCGCTGGATGAAACTAGTCAAAACATGACAGAAAGAGAGAGCTTCATTCTTCAGCGTTGAATATGACAGCCACAACTGGGCGCGTTCATCTTGAGCCCACGGTGATAGAGGTGCCGCTGCCGCAACGCCAGGCAGCCCATGTTTCTGTTCGAACCCAGAGCCTGACAGTTGGTACTAGCCCAAATCATTGGCTGAGACTTCTAGTCATAAAAGGCCCGTGCTTGTTATCCAATAATTCGTTGTGGTGGCTGAGAGCGAGCGGCCGCCCGTTTGTCGGATGGACGAACAAAGAAAAGGCTCTGGTCTCGCATTCAGGGTTTTTGGGCTCCCCCTCCTCAACTCTCTCATCCGACACCCGCCTTCGCCTCTCATCTCCCAGATCGTTCCTTCACCAGACAGAAGCACCATGGAACAGGATCTCCCCGTCCAACCTGCCCAGGATGTCGGCGTCACCGAGGAGGTTGGCCGACAGGTCGACAACTTGGGGAGCTTGGTCCCCGTACACAGCGAAGAGGCCATCTTTATCGACCGCCCTCATCTGTGGAACAGCTTCTTTGGCTATTCACTCTCGATACAGAGACGCCTGGCGAGGCATCTGGCCATCTTGCATGCAATCCAAGAGGCGTCGCCCTCCCGGTCCACAATTACCAACGCATCTCAGGGCAACAACTTTACTCAATTCCTCCACTCCAGATTCAGGTGGTTCCGGGCCCCGTCAGCGGCCAGATACCATGTTGTCAGACCAGACAGAATGATGCTCAAGATCAACAAAGACGTGGCCGTCAGCAATCTTGATCACATGATCGACCTTCTGGAGATTGCCAAGATGCTCCCCAGGCCCACGAGGCCACCCTTCTCGCCCCCTTTGGCCCTATGGTACGTCTTCACATTTCATGAACAGACTGTTGGACCCGACTCACGTCAGGTAGGATAGTTGGGTGCTCTGCTTTATCGACAATGACTCCCCACGAGTTTGTTGCACATCTCTTGAGGCAGGGCGCGGTCCTAGGCGTCATGAAGCTTGTGGAGCCCCTAGCTTGGGACTTTTTTCTTGACTATAACTTGAGCTGCATTCAGAAGGAGTTGCAGGGTCTGAAGAGAGAATTTGTGAATGGGACAATCAGCGAGAAGAACCGGGGGGCCATGGATTCGTGGCACATGAATGCACGCTCGTTGATCCGCTAATGGATGTGCGCTTACAGAAGCAAGGTGGTCTTGGAATGTTTTTTATTCTATCTTTCTTTTATGTCTTGCACAATTACGGAATGCTTCACGTTGGCTGGATTGGGCTGTGTGTTGTGAAGGCTTAGCTTGATCGGTAAACGTAGGCTAGACACATTGACTCATTCTCACGCAGCCAGCATGGGGATCCATATCACACATCAGCCATGATAGCGACACTTAGCAATAGCCAGCCAATTCAACACAATCAAGGCCTGCAATTCAGTGCGACCAGGGGCCTTCAGCGCAATTGGGGTTCTGGGCTTGATGATCAGTTCCTTGTTTGCACAGGCGCCGGTGCAGCACGGGTTCCCAGCCAGCCACTCTCGCGTTTCAAAAATATTTGCTGGATTCAACGGAAGCAAACACATTCTGGGGTTCTCTGACAGGGTGCTTGCCACTCCCACGGGGTAGCCGAGATACAGGCCCCCACAAGTAGGTAGACGGAGAGGTTCTAAACCGGGATTGACAAGCAATGGTTACTTTTTTTCCCTATTTTTGGCGGGGAGTAAAAGAACCATTGAGATGGACTGTACTGAGATGATGAAAAATGCCAAGAGTTAGGGCTGAGTCTTGGCTGTCGTGGTGACAGGTCCTTTCCGCCAAACTCAAGACTCAGTTTGGCGACGCAAAAGGCGGAACAGGCTCACTTGGCAAAAAGAAATGCCCGTCAATGATACGAGAGAGTAAAGCAGAGGCAGTTACATCCGTTCCCTTTCTCTGTTTGATGGCCTCGTCTCCAAGGCCTAAATTGTTAGTCGGGCTTCAGTGACGTCCGCTCGTCAGCAGAGAAGTGGGGCCGGCCGGACATTAGAAACATCCGAGACAACCATTCTCTACTGTCAAACTTGGCCAAGACACAAACAGGTACTGGGGTCAAACGTACACCTGCCATTCCCTGAAGACGTGAACTCCCGAATTGCGTTGCTCTACGCCCAATAATACCAGCCATAGCCATGTCAACGACGGCGCCTACGCCGGACCCAAGCCACCTGCGGCCAAAGTCTCAGCGTATCCTCGCCTGCATCCTCTGCCAGCAGCGCAAGGTCAAGTGCGACCGCCAGTTCCCCTGTGCAAACTGCGTCAGGCACCAGGTCCGGTGCGTCCCGGCCACGCAGACCCGCCCCCGGAGGAGGCGGTTTCCCGAGCGGGAGCTGTTGGACAGGCTCCGGAAGTATGAGGACCTGCTCCGCCAGAACAGGGTCAAGTTCGAGCCGCTTCACAAGGATCCAGCTTCTGGAGAACAGGAGTGCCATGAAGACAGCTACGGTTCTGATCACGAGCAACCGGAAGCTGCGGGAGTAGATACGCCATCCTCTTCGGCAACCACCAAATCTGAGAGTACGTACGAAGCCAAGTACGTCCGTTTGCTAGCCTTGTCCTTCCCTACCCCATGAAGTTTGTTCCAAAGACTGATTCCACCCCAGAAATATCTGGCAGGCCATGGCTCAAGGGGTAGGCTTTTGTTCCCACACCTGAAGTTCTACTGATGCTCATCAAACAGTCACAAGACCCAAATCATGACGTGCGGGAGGTCGTGTTCCGAAACGCCTGGGATCAAACCTTTAGCAGTGACGATAACATTCTGTTCGGTTCTCGCCAATCATCAGCCGACCTTTCTACTCTCCACCCGGAGCCTGTCAACATCTTCAGACTGTGGCAGGCTTATCTCGACAACGTCAACCCACTGCTCAAGGTTACTCACACCCCGAGCCTCCAGGGCCGCATTATCGAAGCCGCCAGTGACCTGAAGAACATCAACCCGACTATGGAGGCTCTCATGTTTGGCATATACTGCATGGCGACCTTGAGCCTCCCTCCCGAAGACTGCCAATCCCACTTCCGGCTGTCAAAGCAGGATCTTTTGACCAAGTTCCAATTTGGCTGCCAGCAGGCTCTTCTGAACAGCGCCTTCTTGAGGACTGAAGATCGGGATTGCTTGACAGCTTTGTTCCTATACCTGGTCCGGTTACCGAATACCGTTGCTCCCCGCCAGTTACTGACGAGTTGCAGCATTCAAGTCGATCTGGCGCACATCCTCGATCCATCTCCACGATACTGGCCGTCGCTATACGAATCGCGGAGCGAATGGGCATCCAGACCGAAGCCATCAATGCAAAATACACCGTTCTTGAGGCCGAAATGCGCCGGAGGCTGTGGTGGTCCCTCATGCTCTTCGATGCCCGTATGAGCGGCTTGAGCGATCACAAGCCCATGATCCTAGCCCCCACGTGGGACTGCGCCATCCCCCTCAACGTCAGCGACTCGGATCTACGGGAAGAGACGAAGGAGCCGCCGCCGCCTCGGACCGGGGTCAGCGAGGCTTTCTTTGCCGTGGTGCGCAGCGAGCTTGGGCAGTTCATCCGCCATACTCGTTTTCACCTTGAGTTCACCAATCCGGCTCTCAAGCCCATCGCCAAGGAGCTTCCGGACGACGGGAACCTGGACGCTCTGGAAAAGATGGCCGAGGGTTATCTCAAGTTCTGTGACTCGGAGAACTCGCTTCACTACATGACGATTTGGACCACGAGGGCACAGCTGTCAAACTACCGCCTGCTGGAAAACTATTCGAGACACCTCGACCCGGCAGACAGCAAGACTGGAGAACCAAGCAGTCCCGCCCTTACCCACGCCCTGCGGTGGCTCGAGTGCGACACAAAGCTCACAAGCTCACCCCTGACAAAGGGATACACCTGGTTCATCCAGCTCTACTTTCCATTCCCTGCCTACATCCGCATCGCCCAAGACTTGAAAGCGCGTCCTCTCGGCAGCGAAGCCGAGCACGCCTGGGAGGTCATGAGCGACAACTACGATGCTCGCTTTGGCATTGAAGTCGGCGTCTACAATCCCGTCTTTATCCCGTTCAGCAACTTTATTCTCCACGCCTGGGGGATGGTTGAGGAAGCTTCCAAGGAATCGCCGGTGACTCCGCCAAGGATTATCACTCGCATCAGGGAGACGTTGGCGGCGTTGAACCAGAATGCCAATAGTGAGCCAGACACCACCAGCATGGATGACGAAGACCTATCCATACACGCACCGGCGGAGTTTGGAGATCCTAGTACGCTGTTTGGCATGGGACCGGGTGGTTACGCGGGGGCTAACTCGGTAATGTACAACAATATACGAGGGCAACCTCCGTTTGCGGTTGATGCGCATCATTTTGACTGGACTTCGATGGATTGGAGTCTTGGAGGGCGGCGGGGTTGGTAAAACGACTCAAGGATTGGATTGCCTGGCATTGAATAATGAGTGTTTCGGAGCAGAGCGCTTGGGGTATATCCCATAGAGATAGGGTATTGGATCAGGGGGCAAGGAATACAGATTATCACAACATGTTAGCTCGCGTCTGATACTATATAGCATAGCAACTAGAAAAGCACATTCTATAAACATTCAGATTTACGTTGTTGATCGATTATAAGAGGGATAAAATGGTCTCCAGGGTAGATAATCACGCGTTGGTATGCTCAGGAATGAAGACACAAGACTGTCAACTTCATCGTACTAACACGATATGAAACTTCAATGCGTGCTATTGTCGGAGTATCTTTTTAAAACTCCTTCATTCCGTATCTTGCAAGACGTTATTTTCAGCTGCTTCTCCCCAAACCACGTGTCTGCCCGTTTCTTCTTGAAGCCGTCATCCAAGAAACAGGTGAGGTCAAACTTTATTACGCATTTGGACTAGCATCCCCTCGAATGTCGGCACTTGATTTGCCTGAACATCACTTGCCACTCGGATCTCCCACTCTGCTCAACTCCGCTTCTCACCAACCAGTGGCAAACTCTCAGGGCACGCTCTGCAAGACAGTTATGCCTATTCAGTGCTTAGTCGTCCTGGGGCCCGGCCCGTCGATAACCCCCCCCCTTGCTGACAATTCCGCCTTGGCGTCGTCAACGAAGTCTATGATGGCGCAACGGGGCCATAAAACCCACCTAGCCGCCGGTGGATTAAAAATCCCGCATCACTTGCATCTTTTACCTGTGATTCAACATGGGAAGCATTCAGCAGGACAGAGGTATGTTTTGTCAAGGAGGAGACAGAAATGGCCGCTGATCGTTCCCAGTTTGGGCCACCTTGGTCACAAACCTAGACTACCTCCCTGGTGTTTTGACGTTGGAGTACTGTCTGCGACGTGTTGGGACAGAGTATCCATTCGTCGTCCTTTACACAGAGGCCTTTCCTGATGTTGGTCGTCAGGCCCTCAAGAGCAGGGGCATTGCCATGGCAAGGGTCCCTGAACTGGCTCCCTCAGATCCCCAGGATTACGGCAACGACGCTCGCTTCAAGGATACTTGGACCAAACTGGCCGTCTTTTCTCTGACAGATTTCGAGCGTATTGTCCTGCTGGACTCAGATATGCTTGTGCTTCGGAATATGGACGAATTGATGAATCTTCACCTCGATCACCCGTCAGTGAGCGCAGATGCCAACGCGAGCAAGCGAGTCTTTGCATCTAGCCACGCCTGCGTCTGCAACCCTCTCAAGAGGCCGCACTATCCTGACGACTGGGTCCCTGAGAACTGCGCCTTTAGCTCTCAGCACCACGACGCAGACTCGGCGCAGCACAGTGGTGCTAGTGCCTCTTCTGGCCTGGGCAAGCTAAACAGCGGCCTCCTGGTTGTCAACCCATCCGAAACTCTATACAAAGACATTGTTTCACGCATCGATTCTCATGGCACTGAATATCAGTTCCCTGACCAAGATCTTCTAGCGGACCTATACCGTGAACGCTGGGTGCCTCTGCCTTACGTTTACAACGCGCTCAAGACGATGCGAGAAAGCCACGTGCACGCCGAGATTTGGCGTGATGATAAAGTCAAGAACGTACACTACATACTTAGTCCCAAGCCTTGGCATGAGTTGGATCATGATGGAAATTGGCGTGGAGAGAAGGAGATTCACAAGTGGTGGGTTGATGCGAACGATGAAAGACTTGCAGCTGAAAGACAAGTTGGCATTGCATGAGATATAGATTGATAATGGAAGTATGGCATACTCTGATTACATGTCGAGGTAATATTTATCTCTCGTGATTTATCGTCGATGATTGGTTCAAGAATCTGTCATTCTGTCAAACCCAAGGGTTGCGGTGATTGGGAGATTTTCAAGTTGATTAAGTAGGTAGTGTAACCATACGCCAAGCCGTCTTTGCCCTATTCAACCAATGAATGGCCATTCAAAAGGCCAATCAGGAGGTGATACCTATAATCCACTTACACGGCACATCATATATCATCAAATGCCAGTAATTCATCCCACTGCCAAGTCCCATCCGCTGGAACATCAAACATGTCAGCCTCAAGCCCCTCGAGAGAAAGATCCAAGAATGAGCTAGCAGGCTCCATCCCAAACATGTCCTGCACATTTCCTACTTGAAGCACAAAGTCCACAGGGGCAGACGCGGCATTTTGGACGTGTACTGTGCAGTGCGGATCAATCTTTTGCATCTCCCGTACGTAGCGAGCCTTGCCCATGAGCCTGTTGATAGGCCTCCACAGGTTACCCTTCTTGCCGGGCTGCTTCATGTTCCACCGGTCGTGGACGAGATTAACCAACTCCCAGGCCCGATCACACTCGGCAGACTGCGGACGGGAGCAAATCTCTGACAGGACGAGTGCCACTGCTTGCCACTGGATGTGTGTTTTGGAGTGCCAAGTCCAATTAGCAATGGCCTTGCTCGTGAGGAGTTTGATAGACATCTCCAGGACTTCGATCGAGGTTGAAAAGAGCTTGTCACGCAGCGTTTCGTCGAGTCTAGCGTTTTTCTTGTCTCGAGCTGGATAGTGTACAACAAGCCACCACCTCGCCAGAATGAGCCGCGCGACTGTTGAGACGAGAAACATGAAGGGGACTGAAGTGTCACAGTATCGTAGATATCCTTCTTCCAGCCGCTGCTTGAGAAGATTTGGCTCCGCCTCACGGTCCACAACAGACGTGCCATCTTCAGACAACCCTAGAGCTTGCAGGCTTGGAGGTGCGTAGGCCACCTTCCACCCAGACCGAAGGGCCTCGCATCGAATCAGGCAGAAAGTCATTTCTGTAGTGCCTTCATGCTCTGGCGGGGGGTCTTTCATCTGAGCATTGATATCGCAGTCATTAATGTTGAGTGGGGGCTTTGTGTCAAAAGAAGATCCACGAGCAACAGGCTCGTAACCGTGAAACTCGGATGATCGTATGTCGATGAGGCAGATGTGCCACCACAGCCGTCGACGGAGTTCAACTTCAAGCGGCTTGAGTCCGAACACGGCGCCATCACGGTGGAGACCCATGGCTTGAGCAATGTGGAATGCGAGAGATGTCAGAGACCAGGTTGTGCGTGACTCGTCTTCATTACGAAGAGCAGAGAGGAAGAGCACCACCGCTTGCAAGAGGGTCATGCTCTGTGTGCAAAGGAAGTTTGCTCGAGCAAGGGCCTGTTCAAACGCAAAACGATACTTGTCCAGTGCGTTTGTGCGTGTGAGACCGGTGACATTCTCGCATTGGGCTTCGTCCATGCTGATGACGGCCGAGTAGTAAATAGCGAACAACAAAGCCTCTGTGTTCCTATCGAGTGATTCTGCGACGACGGCATCCCAGTACATGCGTCGCGTGGTTGGCATATGGAACAAATGAACTAGAGGAACCACGTTTTCACTAAACAGCCTGAAGAGGGTGACGGACTGCGGGAGCGGAGGGTGGAACGGCTTGAGCGAATGAGCAAGTGATCGGAATCCGAGGAGAGCGCCGCTGGTCCCTGGTGATGGGCCTGTTGTAGAGTCGGCAACCTCTGTAGGAGGGTAGTCCTCGTCCTCAGATACGGACTCATGTAGCATATCGCGGAGTTCTTCGATCTGAGGGGTCATGTGAGTAACCGGTGAGAGAAACTTGGCTGGGCTTCCTACCTCGTTTCCCAAGTTTGTCCATAGGATATTGCTAACATAGTAGCTTCTGGTGTCGTCAATCATCAAACGACCGAGTTGGTTCTCAATAGGGAAATCAACGCCTGCATTACTCGAGCCAGAGTCTTTGACTTGGTTCAGTAACTGCGATGGAGTTGAATTGGTGGCATCAAGAGTTTCCTCAGTAGTAGACGGACTATCCAAGTCTCGCTCCCTTTTGAGACTGGCGATGGTTGACTCCAACCGGTGTAAACGATCCAGGAGGGGGCGATCCAGGTGGGTGCGAGGTTTCTTGACGGCCCTGCCCCGACCGGTTGGGAAGATGCATTCCAGCTTGGACCGGACGCAGTTGCAGCACGGATATTGGCGATCGCACTTGATCTTTCGTTGGCGACAGTGGATGCAGCTCCGGGGACGGGCTGAAGATGCTGGGATGTGACTATCTGCTGAGGTTGGGGGGTCGGGATTCAAGGCAGGTGTAGCCTTGAGAGAGGCAGCCGGGGTCGATGATGAAGCCATTGGATGGGAGTGTATGTCGGAATTTCAGTATTGAAGGGGTGCCATGGAGGGAAATAAGATCGTCAACTTGAGGATGAGAAGGGATCCGCTTTGGCCGCTGTTGGCTCGGCCGCATAAGCTTATGCGAAGCCGACGCCGAGAAGGGAATGACGTCATCCTAGTTCAGTCGCCCTATCTGTGTCTAGTTTGAACCTCATGTAAAGACAACAAGGGTGTCACAGGTCAAATTTGATCTTTCGCTGGCGATCAGGGACGGGCTCACAGCCCAATAGAATAATCTCCCAAACATAGTAGAGGCAGGCCAAAAAAGTGCTAAATACTGTCTTTAAACTTGATGGCAACTCTCGGGCTTGGGGGTCATGGCCAAGTTTAGGCAAAGAGGTAGACCAAGCAACCCGCACATGTTACCCATTCCTTAGGCAGCATCTAGTCGTCTTCTTCCAGATGAAAGTCCACAATAATGCTTATTTTGTTTAATGCTAGGATGCGCTAAGAACTATCTTCTTTCTTACTATGGCTGGTGACTTCTTTCAGAGGCGTCATCAGGTTCACAACAAGGCCCATCTTACAACTCGCTGTGGATGGGCTAACCCTAAGATGCCGTAATCACTATGGATACTACGCCGACAGAGTCTGTAGTTGGAGTAGAAGGCGTCCGCATCCGGTTGCACGACATACACTTGGACACTCCTGCTGGTCTTGAGCCGAATGCGCAAACTATTCGCTAGACGAACTCCACGTCTGCTGGCGATGTCGATTTTGGCAGCCCTTCTATCAACACCGAAAGCCAGCCATGTCCGACTGTGTCAGACGAGCAGCTTGTCGCCGGGGCCATCCCGCCCATTCCAACCACTGCTGAATCTGTCAAGGCGATTGATGGTCAGTCTGACGAGGAGTCTTGTAATGGATCACAAAATGTTCCCATAACCCCTTCAAGGTTCACATACAGTCCTACTGCTGCCCGATAGCGAAGCTTGCCCGAGCGCCGAGCACGATGATGTCACCCATGTCCACAATCCATCCCTATCACCGGGACTGTCGCCTGAATCACCACCAGATCAAGCCCAGGACCAAGACCGCAGGAGCTGCTCATCCCGTGATACTGAATCTGGCTCCTCGGAGGCTGGATCTGGATCGTGTCCCCCGTCCTGTGAGGGACTGTCTCCACACTGTCCTCGTCGCACATCCCTTCGCTTACGCGAGATGGTGCAAGGCAAGGATAGGGATACGGATACTGAAGGTTCTAGTAGTGAAGATGGTCTTGACGTTATGCAACGTGGTCATGACGAGGATTATTGTCCTTCATCACCGGACGTTGAGAGATATGACTCTGGAGACGATCACGAAGACGAAGAATCGAATCATCACAGGCGTCGAAAAGTATCCCTATCCCATTACGCCTCACCTCTTGGCGCTCTGAGCTCTCGTCAGATACGGTCTACAAGAGGCAGTGCGCGGTCACCTAGGAGGCGTCGAACGTCACACAGCCTAGCAATGCCGCAAGCAGGTGCAATTCCGTCCGACGTTGACACATGCGTTTCTCGATTCGAGGAATGGCCCCTCAGCAACGTTTGTCTGAAGCGCATCACTGAGGGCAACAAGACGACGTTTCAACTCCAGTTTGAATGGACCCCTGAGTCGAATCAGCTCCATGCTCAGGCATCTGTTCCGCCTTCTGAAGACCCAGAATTAGCTCTGACTTTGGATTCCAGGAAGACGTGGTCTGGCGGAAGGTGGACAACAGAGGAGGAAGATATAGTGTGCACCATGAGACAGGCCGGCCGCTCTTGGGCTGAAATCCACCGCGCCCTTCCACATCGTTCTCAGGGTACGATCCAAGTCCGGTACTCGACTAAACTCAAGCACATGCGCAATTCAATATGACCATGAGAGGTCCTTATGCAGGGTTGGTTTGTGTTGAACTAGCTAGTCTGTACTTGCCCAAACTGCCTTGAACTGTTCCTGCCTAGAGACGATGTCTGTATGTGTGCCAATTGTACCTTCTTACCGTGTCCGGTCTTTATGAAATTGGACGGCATTGCGGAATTTGGCCGCAAGCTTTTTAAGAAGCACTGTCTCGCCTACCGATTCATTCTTTATAGGTTCGCTCGAGTGATGATCTATTTCGATTAGGCGGCCTAGACACAAATTCATATTTTGGTGGTCCCTCACCTCGTCCGGAGTGTAGAAGTTGCAAGTCATGCTTAACAGACTGCGTCTTTTGATGAGCCAGTCCAAGGGCTGACTGGAATCCTTCCAGTGCTTGGTTTAACATTGTCTCAGCCTCATCAAACTTGCCCTGGTTCCTGTAGACAAGCCCTAGGTTGTTGGCGGTGTCGAGAGCCAACATATGGTCACGTCCAAGTGCCTTCTCGTAGCCTTCCAGTGCCCGCCCATACATCGCTTCAGCTTTGCCGAGCTTGCCTTGGTCCGTATAGAGAAGCCCCAGGCTGTTGACGGTATCGAGAGTCGACATATGGTCACGTCCAAGTACCTTCTCGCTGCCTTCTAGTGCTCGGCTAAGTATCGCTTCAGCCTCACTGAGCTTGCCTTGGTCCATATAGAGAAGCCCTAGGTTGTTGACGGTGTCAAGAGTCGACGTATGGTCATGTCCAAGTGTTTTCTCCTTGCCTTCTAGGGCTCGCCCATACATCGCTTCAGCCTCGCTGAGCTTGCCTTGCTTCTTGTAGAGAACCCCTAGGTTATTGACGGTGTCGAGAGTCCACATATGGTCACGTCCAAGTGTTTTCTCCTTGCCTTCTAGTGCTCGTCCATACATCGCTTCAGCCTCGCTGAGCTTGCCTTGCTTCTTGTAGAGAAGCCCTAGGTTGTTGACGGTGTTAAGAGTCGACGTATGGTCACGTCCAAGTGCCTTCTCGCTGCCTTCTAATGCTCGGCCATACATCACTTCAGCATCGCTGAGCTTGTCTTGGTCCCAGTAGAGAATCCCTAGGTTGTTGACGGTGTCAAGAGTCGACACATGGTCACGTCCAAGCGCCTTCTCCTTAGCTTCCAATGCTCGGCTATACATCGCTTCAGCCTTGTCGAGCTGACCTTGGTCCATGTATAAATTCCCGAGGCAATGAATCGAGTCCATCACAACACCGTCACTAATGGCTTTCTCATCTGATCGCAAATCATCCTGTATCCACGATGAGCATCGCTCTGCATGGGGAAGGATCTTCTGCTGTAGAATCCAATACTCCTTCGTCTCTATCATCGGTACTGAACGGCCGACCAATATCAGTGCAATGCGCGCAAATTCCATATTCTTCTCGCTGCTATCCAGATGCAGTACGCATCGGTGCACTACTGGGTGCATGGCGTAACTTCCTCTGGGTTCTTCTTGTGTCTGGATCATCGAATAGCGAAGCAGAAGGCCCATCGTGTCTGCAAAATAGGCCACATCGTTTGCCATGCGAAACAGCCAAGATGGCCACTGCTCCTCATCAGAATCCGTAGATTTGGCCCCTTCGAGTAAGCCATGCCAGAACTCCTTGTTGTCAAGGCACGCCCACAGCCGTAACACATTCATCGCATCCATACTCTTGTTTTCGATCGTGTCGAGAGATACTGCCCATGTAGTGGCTATACTTCCTTGGGGGTAGTCTGTCAGAGGATTCTCAGATCTCATAAGCTTTTGCCATTGTTGATTGTAGATCTGGATGTAGGTTGCAACATCCATGCCTGTTTCGCGTAGGTATGACGCAGCTTGCGCCAAAGCCAGTGGTAGACCTTGTAACAATTCGAGAAGGGTGTCGTAATCTGAGCGCCAATCTAGAACCAAAAGTTAGCGCCATGGCACGGACTGAAGCGTGACCGGGGGTTGAAACTCACGCAGCTCTTTTCCATACCACGTCTGTAGAATGGCCCTGCTCTGGCCTGGGTCGACGTTGGTCAAATGCTTTGAGCTACCCAGCTGCTGCAAGCGTAACAGTCGCGTCGTTATCAAAATTGAACCCTGGTCTCCAGGAAAATATTGGTGGATGTCATATGTCCCCGTTGCACCACCTTGCTGCTGATCTTGATCGACATTGTCAAAAATCAGCAGCCATTGAGTATTGCTCGGTCGAGCGAGCCACTCAATCACTTTCATCACCCCAACATCGAGACCCTCCTTGCTGTCAAGGTTCACAGGGTTGCGGCTAGCGGTCCGAAGTCCAGGGATTCTGGCAAGGCATCTGGCAAAGCTTTGCCTCAATTGATCCTCAGACCGCCCATCTAGCCAGAAGATCGCACTAAAGGCGGCTTTGTAACGACGGGCGAAGTCGATAGCCAACTGCGTCTTGCCGATGCCGCCGAGTCCATGCAAAACGCACACCTTCCGTCGTTCGGTAGGAGGTTGCTGTGGCAAAAGACACTGCTCCAGGGCAGCCCTGTCGGTTGGTCTATCGATAAACTTGTCTGATACGGGCACGCCTTGTAGGCTAAAAGCGACTTGGAAGGAAGCCTGCGCTATGAGACATTGACGTCAGCATTTGAGGTTACATGGTTGTATTGGAGATAAGACGAGGGCTGTATTCTTGTTGTCTTTTTCCGAGATACGCTCGATATCTATAACACGCCAGGCGTGATCCGCAACGACTAGAACATGCTCCGGAAACACTGAACTTGACTTACGAGGATTCGGCGCCGGAGCGACCTTCGTTTGCACTTCAGCGACGGGAAGCACCCCTAGCAACTCCCTAGCATACGCAGCCGCGGTGGCTGCAGCATATCTCTGCCATTCTTTGTTCTTGTGAGAATCGGAGTAGTCGCAAATCCCCCGGATCGGCAGGCAGGGGAGAATATCCATCAGACCGGCAGCCTCCATCTCGAAACAGATGGCATCCAGTTGCTGAGCGATGTTGTCTCTTTGAATGCCGTTCCTCATGACTTGGTTGCCTGAGGCGATCGTGCCGTAATATATCATCGGGTTATCCGTGCTCCGCCTGCTTCGAGATACCAGCTTCGAACGGTCGCATTCATCGCAACTCGGTGCTGTAGATGTGTGATCGTACGTCGAGAAAAAAAGGCGGTCCGCCGTGGTTGGGCGGCTGTACTTGGAGTGTTCGTCGAACTTTTCCTCTAATATGAGTGGGATTCGGCTACTGGCTCGCTCATGCCTTGCTTGTAGGGACGACACGGCCGTACCGAGTAGGTGATGCGGGCTCTTCGGGATCGCAGTGCGTTGAACCTGTCCGTCTCCAATGATCTTCCCTAGATCGTACTGCACCACCCTCGTCCCGACAACGACGTCGCCCAAACGCATCTCGACCTTGCCCGGCACTCCGCCTCCGATTCCCACCATCAAGCCAAGGCGGATCGATGGGAACGTTCGGATGAGGTGGGTCAGCACGTTCGCCGCGTTGTTCGTTCCGTACTGGGCCGCCGGCAAACACGCAACGACAACATTGTGGCGCTGGACGTTGCCGAGCGTGTAGGTGTTGGTATCGTTCGTATGCCTGGGCAGGTCTTGGTGGACGCCGTCTAGCATGGCGCGGGCAGCGGCCATCTCTATGGGTAGCGCACAGATCCAGGCGATTGTATACTGGTCGTGCGAAGCAGGTGACCCATTTCCTAGGTCGTCGTCTGGGGCTACCTGCCCTTTTTGAAGGTGAAGAGCCATCATCTCGGTGTGGTTTTGGCGTCAAAGTCGCCTCTGCCCATCACAGCGAAATGCCCACCTGGCTGTATATTACAAGTGCGTCTTTTCTCGATGCGGAATTGTTGGTCGAGATAGGCGTCGCGGGACGGGAGATTAGCGACATCGTTGAGAGGAAAGGAAGGGACGCTCTTGGACGTCGACGGAAAAGAGGGGAAAACTCGACGCGCGCAAGGCAGCCACAGACGGTCCAGCCTCGTGCAGACACTGCCACCACTTGTTGCCACCACCAACACCCTCGACAGCCTCACGAGAGGAGTCTCATCGAAACCCAGGTCACGTTTGTGCTGGCGCGCTCCGTACAGAAAACCACCAGCGTGAGTGTGTGGTGGCTTCCCTGTTAGTCAAAAACACAATGTGATTGCCCCAGCCCCACTCCCTGCAGCAAGCCCGGGACTAGGGAACAGACAAGCTTCCGACTGCACTCACGGTCGGAGTACGACTCCACAAGACCATTAGGCAGGTACCGGTTGCAATCCAACAGACAGACGGTCTATGGCTTGCTGAGAGACCACGCTGACTTGGCGCCAGCTACGGCGCGTAACTGGTCATGGCCGTCACGCCTCCCAAAGCCCGGGGAAACATCTGTGCAGCACCTGAGCGTTACGTCGGGGTGTCGGAACCCGTCGAGATGGAGGCGTCTTTGGTCAAAGGTCCCGTACGCCTCTCGTGCCTCTCGTCGGCAATATCAACTCATACGGCATGTATGACCTATATAACTGTGTGTTGCCTTGGTTCGTTCAACAAGGCGATATCTTTATGCACGACAACGCCTCCGTACACACCGCCCAGATCATCAAGAGTCTCCTCGAGGACCTAGGCATCGAGGTCATGAAATGGCCGCCCTTCTCGCCGGACCTGAACCCCATCGAGAACCTGTGGGCCCTGATGAAGGCAGAGATCTATCGGTTACGCCCTGAACTCAACTACGCAGAGGATACGGTTGAAACCAAATACGCCTTGGTGCGAGCTGCGATGGAAGCTTGGGATGAGATTGAGCCACGGGTCTTAAGAAACCTCTCTGATACAATGCCAAACAGGGTCACCGCAGTAATCAAGGCAAAAAGGCTGGTATACCAAGTATTAGATGTGTTCAATTGATGATAAAGGTGATCAAAATTGCAAGCTTAAAGCAGCCAGAGAACCACAGCTAATTTGGGCTAGGTTGTGTGGGTCGGTACAGGAAAAAAGCTTCAAACTTATTGCACCCCACTGTAGCTCACCTGGGTACTTGCTACGGTGCCCCGTACACAGTGGCCGTCAAGTGCCCACCCACTCTTTGCCGCCCAAAACAGCACTTGGTCGACAAAGGACAAGATGATTGGATACCCTGCGGTGGCCTTGGAAACTGGCGCTGAGGCTGGCGTGATTGATGCCTAGAAACCGTCGGTCTAGAACAGACTGCTATGTTGAACACGTCAGTCCAAGGCCGAGCCTCCTGCATAGTTTCGCGATGTGTTGACCAACGGACGCCCGTTCTTGCAAGGCATGAGGCTCTGCTCGCACGACTCCGTCGGCAGGTTTGATTAATCGGGCGACCACCGTAGAACTCTCTCGGCGTGAGGGCGACAGTGCATTCAGCCCCCCGGCGCGCGTTGGCATTCAGGAAGGCTTGTCTGCAACAGCTCGGGGTGGTCTCGGAACGAGTGGCTCAGGTTGGCCAACAGATTATTCACGGACCTGGCCTCCTGCATAGTTACGCCGATGCGGTGACTCACGAGCGCAGGGCGGCCACTTGAGAGCCATCCTCATCCTCTTTGTCTCTCTTATGTCTCCCGCTAAAGCCGCCTAAGAACTGGAGGAAAGACTAGAATAGAGCGTGAAGTATATGGCAAGAAAGCCCACCTGATCTCCCTTGTATCTCTTGCCTCAGGTTCTCCCGCACCTGTCGGAATATCCTCCCTGCCTATCGAACTATCCTATCGATATAGATAACAGATAATGGGAAATAACCTCAATCAAGCTCTATGTGGACGGAGAAACGCCGCGCGCGAGTTAATAGGCAGGCCCAGCGCCATCTAGCGGCAACTATGCTTAGCGGCTCTATTAGTGTCTTCCCTAAGTAATGACGGGAGGTGCGAGCGTGCCGCTTTCTCAACACTGCCACACTTCTTTTCAGCTCACGACTCAGGGGTATCGGGCGCGGCATCGATCGACTTGACGACGCTGGCTTCTGCAAACCACAGCCGGCCTGGATTTAGGGGCCTATGTAGGGGAGCAAATATATCTATCGTGGTTCAGAAGGACTTGGAAAATGCGCAAGAAGAGCATCCCTACAAAGCTCACTAGATACCAAGTCGCAAACAACCCTTCGACTTATATTAACAGTCAAGATCGGTCCTTGTAGGACACAGGCCCATCGGCGCTCTCCTCGCAAGTCAACTTATCCGCGAAGCAGACAACCCCCAAGTCATCGCTCGAAGCGCCCAGCCAGATTCTATATCCTCCATCGACCTCGGGCACAACCCAGTCCTGCGTCTCTGCATCCCAGACACTCACGTCCTTCCTCGTCAGCACAACCTCCAACTTTTCGCTCTCCCCCGGCGCCAGCTCTCCCGTCTTCTCAAAGTCACGTAGCTGGATGACGGGCGTGTCATACGAAATGCCATTGGGGAATTGGACATAAGCCTGCAGTGATGCCTTGCCAGCAAAGTCTGCACCCTTATTGGTGACGACGACGGAGAGGCGGTATGCTTCATCCCAGAGAGCAGGGTTGCCGCCTTGAGCGCCGCCTGAACGGGGAGATGCAGTCTTCTGCACGTTGGTGTAGCCGTCGGGATAGTTGAACTTGGCTGTCGTGGCTCTCTCAGCTGCCTTTTTGGCGTCCGACTCGGAAAGCCAAGAGTAGAGGTAGCGCCAGACGGTTTTGAAGCTACTTGGCTTGATAGCTTCTCGGTAGTCGGGGATATCTTGCGAGTAGTCCAACATCTTTCCTTTTGCAGGGCGGGTTGGCGGGTACTTGGAGAGTTGAGTCACCTTTTTGATGGTGGCTTTGGTGTATGAGAAGCTGGTGTAACTGAGTCCGTGGCCAAAGGCATAACGAGGACGAATCTTCTCCTTGTTGAGCCAACGGTAGTCGATGTATAGACCCTCCGAGTAAGTGTCCTGCGGTGGGTCGGTGAAGCCAGAGTCGATCAGTTTCACGACGCTCGCTGGCATGTCGTCTTCGGCATAGGTGATGCTATATGGCAAGTGTCCACTCGGGGAGACATGTCCAAACAGGACATTGGTAAGAGACTTTCCTGCTTCCTGGCCTGGCAGATGTGCAATAAGAACCGACTTGACCGATGGGAGATTGATCCATTCCTCAAGAACTAGGGGACCAACGGTGTGTGCCACGACGACAACGTTCTTGTACTTGGCTGCCGCTGCCTTGACGAGGTCATTTCCGCCGTGCCATGGATTCAGACGCGACGCATCCCGGTCGCCATGGTTCCCCTCAACCTCGTACTGGTTCTCGCCGGAATCAGACGTAATGAAGACGACGGCGACATCCTTGTCGGTAGGATTTGGGACTGACGGGAACTTGTCAGTATTGTAAAAGGTGACATCCTTGGCTTCCTCCTTGATTGCACCGATGGGGTCGTCGAGATACATGTAATCGACGGTGCCGGATCCCCAACCCTGGCCCAACGTGCCCTTGTTACAGCTGCGGTCGACACAGGCGTTCGGGCCATCGGGGTTAGCCTGAGCTCCGGTGCCAAAGATCTTCAATGGGCTGTTGGTGGAGAGAGGCAGCAGCTTATCCTCGTTCTTGAGAAGGGTGATGGCGTCCTGGGCAATCTCCCGTGCAATCACGTCATGGTCTTCCTGAACCTGGACATATCGATTGACCACTCCGCTGGGGGAGTTTGGCCAAGCTCCAGGATAGAGCGGACCAACAGCAGCCTTGGTGTTGGTATCAAAGTTGACCTTTGGGAAACCGTCGTCTTGTCCAAACTGATACCAGGCTGCGACGATGCGAGTTGCCATGTCGTTGAGTCTGCTCATGGGGACTGAACCATTGAGGGTCGCCCGGGTGAGCTCGTACATCCACAACGAGTTCCCAAGCAGGGGAATTATGGGATCGCCGGGCATGGTCATGTCCATGCCTGCGAGTGCTGAGTGGACGCCGGTGATCTGGGAGAGCCAGTCGGTCATGACGAAGCCTTGAAAGCCCAGTTCGTCTTTCAGAAGGGCGTTGATCAGGTACGAGTGCTCGCTGGATATGGTGCCGTTGACCTTGAAGTTGGTTTGTGAGCCACGCATGAACCAATTCTCGAGATGGAGCAACTTACTCGATTGTATGCCGTCATTGCAGCGCCGACGCCCGCGCGGACAGCCTCAGCAAAAGGCCAAAGATAAACCTCATGAAGTGTCCGATCATCTGAGACTTTGCATCAGTACCTGTGCCAGCCATAATAGGGTGTTAACGTACCAATGTTTGCCGAGTATGCCGGAGAAACTATATCGGTCGTCTGCCGACGATACATCTCCTGCTCGTTCCCGATGAGGTGCTTGATAGTAGCAATTACACCTTGTCCTTGAACACCCTTGATCGTCTCACGGGCGCCAATAGCCTGCAGCGCGGGATCTGCTCCAAAGCCTTCCCAGTTCCGACCACCTTTCGGCTTCCGGCCGATAGGGCCGACTGAGGGACCCAGCCAGATGTTGACGCCTTTCCCGCGAGCTTCCTTCCCGATGGCGGCACCACGCTCGTACAGCAACTTCTTGTCAAAGGTTGCACCGGCAGTAATCCCGTCGGGGAATACGGTCACGTTGTCAGTAAGGCGGATGCCGTTGGCGGCATCATTGAGACAGAGCTGAGGAAACCCAATTCGATCAGCGGAACCTGTGTTTCCATTGCAGGGTCTTGCCTAGTTAGTATGGGTCTTTCAACTTGGAAATATCCAAACATACCCTGCATTCTGGTTAACTGGGGTATCGCACCACTTCAAGGAGAGGATTCATACCCATGAACAAGCCAGATCCGGCGGTGATGTTTGTCTTCTCAGCCAGGGTCATTGAGTCGACGAGCTTCTTGGCCTTGTCGTAGCTCTTTGCCCACTCGCCTACCCAACCGCCGAAGGGTGCAGGATAATACGGGGTGACATAGTATCCATCCGCTGTAGCCGCTCTTTTCTGTGTGGGAGTAGCCGACCCTACCTCCGCCAGGTAGAGCAAGCCGCAAATCAGGCTTCGGATGCCCATAGTTGTCGCCAGAGTATCGTAATTCAAGGTGGCCAGTCTTGTCACCAAGAGAGATCCGAGAGATAAAAGCGCCGGGCTCGGTCCAGCGAAGTTCGGTTGCAGTTATATCGTTAATTATACGGATACGTGGGGGCCGATCGGCGGTGTAAGTCATCTCTGTTCTCGGCGAGAGAACCATTTGGGAAGTCATCCCGGTAGTCATGTGTCTGTGAGTGCGGATCAGCATCTCCTTTGAGTGGGCCCGAGGTATCGTCACCCGACGAGATTGGGAGAGTGTGATCGCGTGGATAAGGTACCAACTGTAAAGGAAGCACACGTTCCGAAGAAACAAAGTCAAAAGAAAGGGTAACATCCATCTCAGAGGGGGAGTATAGGCCGATGACGTATAGCCCTTTTGGCGTTGTGTGCAGCAGTAAACACGTCCGGCCGAGAGAAATTGAAGAGGGGTAACTGAGTCTTGGCCCGACCGGATAATATGAGCTTTTATCCTCGCTTAACAGATTCAGAGAGGAGTGGTCGGGACAACAATATGCCCAACGGGATTCATCTAAATCGTAGCTGGCTTCGTCGACCATTATCAAATGTCAGGACTTCTTCCACGACACAGCCGAGGTTAGGTTCCTTGAATGCGGAGTCTTCATTGCCGTTACTGGTCAGCTGTGCTCTCTTTCTTTCCACCTTTGTGATTTAACCAGTCTCGGGACATGTAGGTATTCTGACATATCGGCCTCTGGCAGCTTTCAGTGGCCTGATCACTTTGCCCTTGCCCACTTATCGGCGTGACTCCTCAACTCACCGGGCATAATAATAATTAATATTTTAAATAATAAGATTTAAGAAATTAAATAAGCAGCTAAATATCAGAAAGAAATATTACTTATAGAGTTATATTATCTACTTATTATATACATAACAGCTATGCTAATATATAGCTAAATATAATAGGGCACTTATAGCTATGATAGGTGCGAATAAGAAGTTATCCTTTAATTGACAAAGTATTAACTATCCCATCCTAAGCTTGAACCAGCGCTTTGAGCTTGCCTTAACCTTGGTGTTGGGTTTCTATACCTTTCTGCTCACATGGTGGCATCACGAGAGCTTTAGTTCCTTGCATATAGCCTTTCTCCTGAACGAAGCCGCTGAAGGGACGGCTTCATTATCAAACTCGGCCCAGTCTCCTTCTCTTGATCTTCAAGCACCCATCATCGGCGGCTTCGCCATCTCCCGTCCCGATTCTCCGACCGAGTTATCCATCTCGGCGACAGTCGAAGACTTTGAAGCCGTGTACCTACACCCAGACGTCCGACAACGCCTCAAGTCCCGACCTACAGCGTCAAACTTGAATCCAGAGTCCCAAACACGCTATCAAAGGGTCTATGACATCTACGCTCTAGGACTTTTACTGGTCGAGATTGGGTTCTGGCGACCGCTCGCTCGTGTGGCAGAATCGGGCTCGGGTGGAAAGGCCAAAGCTGGAAGCCTGTCAGCAAAGGAGTTCAAGGATGCGATAGTTAACAAGTGCAAATCTGATTTGACTTTCTGGATGGGAGAAACGTACAAGGAGGTTACTCTGAGGTGTCCGCTTGCGGGGAGGAGGGCGGCGTGCAGGCAGCGGATGGGACTGGAGGGTTGAATACCTTTTACTGAGATGTCGGGATCAATCCTCTGAACGGCGAGGACTCTATACAGGACAGGTATGAGCGTCGGAAGTGGAAAGAAAAGACTTCTGTAAGAGGACATTCATGTGTCCGACACTCTTTCGGTGCTCTGAGAGGGGAACTGCCATCATCAGTGAGAACGAGAAGCGAAGGATGGTAGGCCTGCTCCAGAGGACTTGACAAGTAAATTTTCAGGTTAATACATGAATATGTATAGGAAACAATAGAATTTACAAGCTGCAGTCAACAAATTCAGCCAATAAACATAAGCAAGCTGCTGATATGCATAACGGATCAGAACCGGGGCCGGTCTCGCCGAGTGTCCGACACGTTGGATCAACAGTGGATCGATGGAGTCTAGGGCTGAACAAGAACTCAGCCTCAAGACCTGGCTCGTGCAAAGATACGGAGGTTGGCCACCAACGGTTATATGACCGTGTAGACGAGGGGGGCTCTGAATGACGGCACCTTGCTGCACGTGGGACGGCCTTGCCGACGTCTCAACGAAGCAAAACACGCAGACATGATGGCCCATATGCTTAAAATAGTGCCAAGAGCCAAGGGATCTCGCCGAGACTATTGAATGCAAGGTCCATGTGCCCACTGCCGAGCACGAGATCTCTTGTTTTATCTGATGTCACCAACCGAGGGAACTTTTTTACGCCTGCGCCTGCGTAAAACCAACCACCCAATGGCATCAGGCCCACGTTCCAGAACACGGACGTGAGATGCTACGTATGATCGCAGCAATGCCCTAAACAATTGCTTCGACCAACAGGCCAAACCCTGGCCTGATATGCGGGGAGGATCTGCCAACCCCTGTCGACGGTCTAGACCTTGGCGTCAGAGCATCCCTTGGCAGGGGAGAACATTTTTCGTAAAGAAGGCTTATTTCCCGCTGGGACCAGCAGAAAGTGGAACGATCGTGAGGCTATTATTGGCTCCGCCGTGTACGTTACGAGGGGTGCGTTCTGGTGGAGAGATGAAGTGACAGACTGGATGGCCGTGACTTGCGCGAAGCTGGTACGGGCTAAATTTAGATCGACACAAAGGTCCCGGCGTGACGGAGAGATGCTTGACGAGAGCCTCGATCTAGACGAGCAGAAACGACATGAGAGTCTCTATAAATTGAATACATTTCTCATCATTGTCACAATTATCTCAAGCTATCAGCCACTTAATCTCTACCTCTACATTCGCTCTACATCATCCACTCGCTCCTACACTCGCTACCACAATCAGCTGTAGCCACATCAACTCAACCATCATCAACAAAACAACCACATCCACCGCCACAAGAACACCAAAATAACATCGACACTCCCAAACACCTCACAATAATCGCCATGCATTTCACAACCCTCGTCGCCGCCACCGCTGCCCTCGCCTCCACAGCGACAGCAAGCTTCCTCCCCCCCGACGCCATGGAGATGCTCAAGCGCACCATGGTCCCCAACCACGTCTCAGCCAAGGTCATCGCCGTCAACGGCTTCGGCAAGGACCAGACCAAGGAGACCGTCCTCGTCCCCCTCGGCCGCCTCACACACTTCAGCCGGAGACACATCACCGAGCTCAGAGTCGAAGGTGTCGACCACGTTGCCGATGCGCCCAAGCCTAGCGATGACAACATTGTGTGTCAAAGATATCTGAACCAGTATGCTTCCAAGACTGGTAGCGAGCGGTTCACTAAGAAGGAGCCTGCCTATGTCGCCACCAACCCTGTCGACTTTGGCTGGATTCTGTGCTATGTCACCAACGACCAGTAGAACCTCAGGATCATAAGAGGGATCTGAATGATTGGTTTTTGGAGTTGGGAATAATTAGACCTACTTTACATTTCTTTGGAACAGGCCTTTTAGAATAGCGATAGATGCCTAATGAACACGCAAGTAACTACTTTTAAACGCCCTCTATCATGTCTTCTTGAGAATCTTGAAATTTCCCTGGATCGCAACCTTGCCTCCACAGAGCATCGCAGCGCTCAACGCAAACAACGCACCGCAAAGAATGATGGACGCTTGGTAAACATCCGGTCCCTCCCTCTTCAAGGTGTGTCGTGAGTAGTCAATCAGAGCTACGGCAGCAGGCTGAGCAAAAGTAGCGGGCAGCACCATCATCAACCAAAACATGGCCAAGGCAGAACCAACGTCCATGACCCCTACTGCCGAAGTAGCAACCGGCGCGATGACACAGAGAATTGTCCCACCAAAGGCACCTTGCATGATGGAAAAGATGACCAGAACAGCAAACGATCTAGCAGGGAGCCAGATGACCAAACAGCTAAGCGCAGCCAAGATGTTGGCGGCGATGGCCATGTTCAAGCGTCCCGCCATGTCAAGAGCCTGCCCAACGAGTGGTCGGCCAAGGACCTGTCCCGCAGCAAGGATCGACTGTAGTGCAGCACCTTGTTGTTGCGACAGTCCCAGTCCGTCTGTCGCATATGATGCATTAGAGTAAAGGGCGATAAAGTAGCCCATAACTAACAAAACTATTAGCAAAATCCATACGTCATAGTTACAAGTCTCTTACCGCCGAATGCACCCCAGGTCCAGACCCAAAAGAAATTCTTGTGCCAAAGCCAGTGAAGCTGAAGGGGCTCTGTCCTAGCCTCAATCTTCTTGCCTTTGTCCTTTAGGAATGCAATTGATGGCACCAACACAACAGCAGAGATACACCCATTGAGAAGAAGCGTGTATCTTACCCCGATACTTTCTAAGGCTGCACGAGTTGTGTTGGCAAAGATCAAGCCTCCGAACCCTGAACCGCATGTTGCAATGCCCTGGAGATGGATGTGAGTCGCTGCGTGTTGCTGATTGGGTTGTTAGCCTACCTGGGCTAGACTGAGGCGCTTCTCAAACCAAAGCGGCAAAACTGGCTGAGAGGGTACCTGAGTCTTTACGAGTTGCTAGTTAGTATTCGGATTCGTATTCAGAAATGATCGTATACGCACAAGACCGAGTCCTCAATCAAGGTTAGCCGATCCGCAACTCACAGACATTCGAGGTTTCAACTTACCCAAGCCAAACAAAAGTCCCTGGAAAAATAGAAATGCTCCAAATTTTCTACTTATCCCAGCAAGACATTGACCCAGACAGACAGCCACGACACCTGCAGCCATGGGCACGCGGATGCCAAAGGTTTTTGTTAGGTAGTTGATGAACGGAGCAGCAAACCAGGCAAAAGCTACCGAGAGACCACCAACAAAGGCATAGCGTAGGTATGTAGCGCCTTCAAAATAATCGTGTGCGATGTAGTAGGATATGTAGACGCCATAGGTGGTGTTCATGCCTGTTGGAGGTGAGCATCATGGGTTGGGGGTTAGGGAAGGGGTTTCAAACCCCACGTGACGGTGTTGATGGCAAAGACACATCCCACAATGACCCAGCCATGCCGGGAGTCTTCCCCTTTGTCTAAAGAGACATCCAGAGACTCGATAGCCGACGGTTGCTCGGTTGGTGCTTCGTCGGTTGGTGGAGTGGATCTCCGCCCATTGGAAAAGATTCTCGACAGCTGGGCCATGTCTCGGACAGAGAAGCGTGACTTAATCAAGGGTTCGAAATAAACTGTTTGTAGAAACTTGAAAAGAGTTTTTCTTTATTTTTCCTGACTTGGGATCTCATATATGCTCGCCGGCAAGGCCTTCCTAATTAAACAAGGACATGAAGGCCCCGCCTGCTCTTTTTGGGCCTCCCAGTCGAGAGCGGAATTTTGCTCGGGATAAAAAGCGGCAACTGTAACATACACATAGACTTTGGAGGTTCAATCTTCTACTTGATATTTTGAACTACTGCACTACGTAGTATCTGAGCTGTGTATCTAGTTGCCCCCTTTTTTTTCTAAGTTGACTCAGCAGATTCTTTCGTATCTTATTACCAAACACAATGCTGCATAACGGTAGACAGGGATTTCCCAGGGTCAGTAGTTAGCTAGGTACCCGGAATTTCTACCTTTGTTGGAGCCTTATTCGTAAGATCGGACCCTTGACCCAAGTGATAACAGGTCTCGCCATAATTCCTCAGAAGCAGCATGAGCCTACCCTGGATATCATCATCTCAGCTTGTCGGAAGCCAAGCCCAAATTGGCTTAGTTTGGTCAGCAGCCTGCAGACGTCCAAATTCCCCGATTCAAACAAAGCGCGTCAGCAGCCATTTAAAGCATCCATGCACCACTCACGCAAACATCACCATCGTACTCGCCCTTTTCCAACAAGCGGACACGTTTTCCCCAATAGTGGCAGTTTTCCGATGGCCTCATTCCAGACTTTTCGACTTGTGCCCATGCGCGAAGAGGTACGAACCCTGTCATGGCTCCGCTGAAACTGAAGCTAACCATGTCCGTTCAGGCCCTCGGCGAGAAGGACGAATGGGCAGGCCTAAGCGATGCCAAAGAGAGAAGAAAGCGGCAGAATAGGATCAACAAGAGAGCAGCTCGTAAGTGATCAACTGGCCTTTCCCTTCTTGGTACCTTTTGCTGACAGCTTGTGCATCCAGGGCGACGTCAAAGACTCACAGAAGCACAAGAGCACGAAGCCCGTTTTGAGCCAGAGAACGGCACCGGGTCTTGCGGAGTGGTTGCAGATACAGTAACTGCTCCCTCATCAGCTGGTGTCTACTTTCCTCTCACTCGGGACTCTCAACTCCTCCACGTAATCGCCTTCAACGTCTCCCGTGCAATCCTTACAAACTACTTCATATTATCCACCATCCCCCTAGAAACCACAAGGTTCTGCTCTGTTTGCCGTGTCTTCACCTTGCCTGCTCCGGGAACCGAAGTCGAAATAACTCTACCGGCGTCTCTGATGCCTACACCCCTCCAAGAGCAAGTTCCACACCCTGGCTGGGTGGATCTCTTCCCTTCCCCAAAGCTACGGGATAATTTGATCCTGGCACTTCAAGAGTATGATATCGATGAGGATGCTTTCATGATGGATCTAGTTGGCGAGGCTTTTGAGAGCCTTTGCTTAACCGGTGATGAGGACGAGGAGCAATCCGCTGTGGTTGGTTCCGAGTCCGACCGTCAGCCACCCCCAGTCGCAGTAACAACGGGCGAGAGTGATGCCACCACGACTGCAAACTTGGCAAGTTCTTGGATTGGGGAGTCTGGCATGATATCTTGGTCAGATCCTTGGGAGACTGCTGGTTGGGAAGTTACCGAGTTGTTTGCCAAGAAATGGGGGTTCCTCCTGAGAGGGTGCGAGGACGTTCTCAACGCTGCAAACAAGTGGAGAGAGGCCAGAGGCGAGAATCCTTTAAGCGTCAAGATTTAGCGTATGATGTGCATAATAGAGAGAGCAATTCTTGATTGTTCTAAATGTCCTCTTGATCAAACACGAGCCATTCGTAACCACTGTCATTTTGCTCGCTGGTACCTGCTCTTGATTGGCCTTGTTCCATGGGTACATGATGCCTGGAGGCGGTTAACCGCAAGAGGCAAAAGGAGCTGACACCCGTCACGGGCCATAGTTCAGCATAACTCCGTCAAGTCCGACAACTTTGCTAAATACTTGACGTCTCGCCCTGTGAAGAAACATATAAAGTATCGTTATGGACCTCGTTGCACCATTCTCCTCTCCATTCCCAACTCAGACTCACGCGTTTGTCTGTTACCCAACTACGAACACAACCTCATTTTAATCACCTCCAAGCCCAACCATGACATCGACATCCTCCAGATACGCGGCCGCACACCTCAAACCCAACGGTCCTGGCGATGCACGACCCACCGCTCTGCAAATCATCAAGGATGAGCGGAGAGAAGGAGACCTAACCGGCAAGGCGGTCTTCATCACCGGCTGCTCATCTGGACTTGGCATCGAAACAGCACGGGCTATGAAGGCCACGGGCGCAACCATCTTCGTCACGGCACGCAACCTGGAAAAGGCCAGAACCGCGCTCGGTGATATTCTGGACCATGTTCAAGTTCATCTCCTGAAACTTGATCTGGAGTCTTTTGAGAGTGTCCGGGCCTGTGTCGCCGAGGTCAAAGCCAAGACCAACAAGCTCAACATTTTGATCGAGAATGCCGGAATACGTCACGTCCCCGAGGGAAGAACCAAGGACGGGTTTGAACTCCATTGGGGCACTAACCACCTCTCTCATTTTCTCTTGTTTGAGCTTTTGAGACCTATGCTCTTGGAATCCTCAACCCCCGACTTTCAGTCTCGTGTTGTGATTGTATCGTCGACTGCGCACAGAAACGCACCCATGGACTTTGGCGACCTCAACTGGGAGACACGAAAATACGAACCGACTGTGGCATACGGGCAGAGCAAGCTGGCCAACGTCTACACAGCCAGCGAGATCGAGCGGCGCTACGGGTCACAGGGCCTGCACGCGTGGAGTGTGCACCCTGGAGGCATCAGAACAGGGCTCCAGAAGCCTAACTTGCACGATGCCCTAATTTTCTTCAAGTGTGGCGTCATGACTACGCTCAGGTCCATGATGAGCCCGGAGCAGGGAGCGTCTACGACGGTTTGGGCGGCTGTCAGCCGGGAGCTTGAAGGTCAAGGGGGCAAGTATCTGGAACGGAACAGGGTCAGTGAGTTGAGGAAGGGTGAGAGTTTGATTGAGGCTGGACACGCTGAGTGGGCGTACGATGAGGAGAAGGCAAAGAGGCTGTACGATATTTCTCTGGCGTCGGTGCAATAGAGGGGACACTTGGCGGGTGTCTTTGTCTAATGCGTTTGTCTTGGTACGCATGTTGGTTGCTTCTGCAATGAGATATGTTCAGAGAGAGGTACGACACTATTGTGTTCTTTGTTATGGTTGAAGCCCGGCCCTTGATGGGATGGCTGAGTATGATAGATAGAGAGGTACGACGCAATACGAGGGTGATGGCCCCAGAGTTTGCAACCAAACGTCGCATAAACAATGCCATGGCCACTCTGAGAGAGCTGGATCACGGACGTGCCTCGGCTCCTCCACTGATCATATCGTGGCTTGTGATGAATTGAAGATCTTTCCCCACAAATGTCAAGACAGTGGTTAGCTCAAGATGGTAAAGTCATGTCGCGACGATCAAGAGTGAAGCTATGGCGGACTGTTTCATGAAACAAACACCAACATACGAGAAGAATGGTGCTGGTGGGCACGCTGGTTAGAGGACTCGTGTTGGGCGCCACAAAGGGGAAGCATTCGCCAAAGATAAGACAGTGTGGTCAAGATTCTCTATGTTGCTAGCTTGTTGGCCTGAATAAAACAGCCTGACATGCAACAATGTATACGATGCCTGCAGCAACAAGGTATATCACTTCTACGACAGAACCATTTAAATCATGGCATCATTCCCCTTGCAGCCTCCTCTGCGGCCCGTTTCACCAGCCTCAAACCGTCAGAGCGCATAATCCTACACGAGGAGACCAACGACCAACGTGCATATCCTGACGGGTAAGCGGCAATTTTAGTTCCACGTCGCAAAAAGAAGCCATGAACGCAGAGTTGCGTCATCTGAGTCATCAGAAAACCCGCTATACGAGTTGTGCAAAGGGAGCTGGAACGGCGGCAAGTGAATCAATCGGAAAGTGGAAAACTCGACCGACATGATACGCGACGACTTGAAACATTGGTCTAAAGATTGTGCCATTTGACGTGTTGGAGCCCTTCATCAAGGGCCCCGGGTCGTGATGTGGGTGGGCGATCCCGGCTCCCGGGGCTTGCGTAATGTAATACGAAAGGAGGGTCACGGACCCCAAATCTTTCAGCAGAGGATTTGACTAAAAAGAGCAGTAAGAAGAATATTACTTGTTTGTTTCATCTTCTTCTTTGTTTAAATTTCTGCAAAAATGAGCGTCTTGTCGTCGTGAATGGCGGCTGTCGAGTTGCAGAGACATTGACTCAGTTCGTCGTTCGTTTTCTCAAGCACTGCAATCTATCTTTTGAAACAAAACATCTCTTTCAAGGTTGCCAAGACCCTTGGCGTCGTCTTGGATCGCCTCTAGGCGCATGGGCGACCTCGTCTATAATGACACCTCCAACGACAACAGCGACGCATTCTCAAGCCTAACGCATTCGTTCTCTCCGATTTTCTCATCTTATAATGTTTCTACCACTGGAAGAAAGCAAGAGCGCCGCTTGGGCTCACGTCCTGGCCTCTAGACGACATCTCATCAAAATAACCGCCCTCCTCATCGCCACCATTTTTGCTCTATCGCTTTGGATATTCTCCTCAGATCTATCATACACATATCAAAGAATCACAGCACCGAAATTCAAGCCTGGAGAAATTTCCAGCTCCGGTAATGCATCAACAAGTACCTATGAAGCAGAAACGCCACAGTTCACCGGTCCTACATCGCAGGTCGCCGACTTTTGGAGTCGATTGTCTAATGAACTTTACAAAGCTCAGCCCAAGGGTGATGAGATTGTCTCACCGAGACCTCTGGATCCAGAACAGTTCAGCCCCCAAGGTTCCAAGGCCCAGATCGACATCGATGTCCTGGAATTACCTACGGAACAGTTCGAGTCATTGAAGCAGACTCACCACGATTACGTCCACAGTCTTCAATATCTCGCCCCCGATTTGCCATTTGTCCCCGATACTCGTGGCGTGGTAATCACGGCGAGTGGCGTCAACTTTGGTATCGCAGCCACGGCTGTGCTGATGCTGCGCCATGTCGGTTCCAAGCTCCCTGTACAGCTCTTCTTGGACTCGGCGAGCGAGTACGAACGCAAACTATGCAACAGTTCACTCGCCTCATTGGACGTAGAATGCCTCAACATGGATGACTTCCTGCACGTGCCAAAGTCTGCCAACTACAGCACGCCCCATTTCGAAAAGTTCGAGTTCAAGGCCTTTGCACTCATCTTCTCCAGCTTCCAGAACATCCTCTTCCTCGACTCGGACGCCTTCCCCATCCGAAAACCCGACTATCTCTTTGACGTGGAACCCTACAAGAGCCACGGTCTGGTAACATGGCCCGACTTTTGGTTGCCTACGATATCACCTCTCTTTTACGAAATCGCAGAGGCACAGATGCCCAACAGGACGATGAAGTCACGAGCTTCAGAGTCTGGAATAATGCTGTACGACAAAGCGCGCCACGCAGACAGCCTCTTACTAGCGGCTTACTACAACTTTTACGGAAAGTACTACTACCAACTTCACTCGCAAGGCGCATGGGGGTCAGGCGACAAGGAGACGTTCACACAGGGCGCCGTGGTACTTGGGAATCCATTCTGGCAGGTCAAGCAAAACGCAGTCATGCTCACCTCTGGAGAAATCAACTACGGAAGCGGGATATGGCAGGCAGATCCCGAGATCGATTGGAAGAGCAATAACAAGAAAGTCGGGAAACGGGAAATACCCATCACAACAACCATGTTTGCCCATCTGAACCGGGTCAAGTTTGACACGCGACGACTCAACAGCTTGTTGGACGAGTTGGTGACATCCGAAAAGAAGGAGGGGGAGAAGGAGGAGTGGTCGAGGATATGGGGCCCGGATTACAATTTGGTTGTCAAGAAGGCAGGCTATGATCTGGAAAAGGTCATCTGGGAGGAGGCCATCAAGGCCAATTGCGACCACTCTCTGTTGGATGAGTGTGAGAGGATTCGGAACTATTACGATGCCGTGTTTGGGCAAAGTGCCTGATGTGAACCTGGAAATACCCTTGGCTATGTAAAAGCCAAACAATCTTGTTATTATGTTACATGTATTATATCCAATGTCAAAAGAAACATTCATGACAGCCCTGCTAGCCTCAGGAAGGCTTGGTTCTTGACAACCCTCAGGCCATCCTTCAATGTCGTGATATCACTCCCTCCCTCGTCCAATTGCCTATCCCACCTTCCCATGGCCATCTCAACCAAGAACTTTCCAAGCGGCTCAGTTGGAGCGTCAAGCGACGGAAATGCCATTCGAACAGGAGGGCCTAGAACAGCCCTGGCACTGTTATGGAAGAAGCCTTGATCAGGGACGTACGGCTTGATAGCGGCATGGTCTCTTTCGCTGACGACTCCAGGTCCCACAGCCTCTGTGATGAGGCGAGGGTAGGTGCTGCGCATCTCGGAGAGGAGAAGCTCAGTCTCCCCTTTAACACGGGCATATCTGTTCGTGAATGGCCCGGGATTTTGCGTTGAGCTTTGTCCGGAAACAAAGATGAAGCGGAAGGGTTCGTCGTTGGGCGCAATGTTAGCGAAAGCTTTGGCACCAGCCAGGGCATAGTCTTTTGTTATCTTGATGTATTCGCTATAAATCGGTCAGTGGGAATATCCGAGGACCATAAAAACGGACTTACTCTTTGGAGACCTTGGTTTGACTGACTCCAAGAGCCCACACAGCACCATTAGCTCCCTGTAGTTGGCTAAGCACATTACGCCCGTAGTGTAAGAAGTCGGTGTGAATGATGACGTTGACTCTTGGATCATTGGCATTTTCGGCCATGGCTACGGGTCTTCGGCTGAGGATCGAGATCTTGGTGATGTCCTTCATCTTGAGCATGGCATCGAGTACGCCGGAGCCGATGAGGCCCGTGGCCCCAGTGAGAATGAGATGCATGTTGGATGGGGTGGGAGCAGGACTGAATGATGTTGTACGCAAATAAGAGCAAAAGAGAAGTCATATTTATATTTCCTGATTAAGAAACAAGATCGTGACTCGTCTGCTCATCTTGCGCGTGCCACTGCCCCCTTCCCAAGCCGTGTGGTACGTCGCCCATGTCAGCAGCTTTTGCCCGTTTCAGACATGGCGCGTCAGCAACAAGCAGGGCCAATACAACCATGGTCTTGAAGAGCTTCGACTCACGGCCCTAGAGGCACAGCTAGGCTGACACCTTCAAATTATTCGACACGATTCCCCATGCGACACTCGGGAGACGGGGGGCCACGTAAGGACAATGTTCTCAGAGGTGGGTGTTAACTGCCCCCCACGGGATGACTGCAAGCTCCCTAAGCCACGGAGGCTACTGTGTCATACAGAATGGTGATGATGAAGTTGGAATTGAAGGTCACGTTGGCTACGAGAGAAGGTGTTTGATTCAATATTTGTGTCATTTCAAGGTACTTTATCTGAGGCAGATGTCTCACCCAAATCAACACATCAATCCACCCTGTTCAACGGCTTCTCGGGCTCTTTACTTGGCTTCTCAACCCGCTGGCTTACCAATCCGAGAAATATCAAGGTGCCAACAACGGAGCTATATCTGTTAGCAACCATCAAGGTCAATGGATCTCTACCGTCTACTCACTTGTCAAACTTTGACGCCCAACGATCAAGGGCCAGTAGCGAAACCACTATGCCCAAGTAGATGGCGATACCGTGGGGATAGCTCCCTTCGTATAAGCCCATAAGAATACCGCCAATCAAGCCGGCAGAGTATCCATGTTGGTGGGTATGAATGCCGGCCAATTTGCTAGACCATGTAATAAAGAATCGCACCCAGACGAAGCTAGTAAGCAGCTTGACGCTCGCCCGATGCCACTCGGGTGATCCCAAGTACACGGCAAGACCTGAAGCAAGAACGCGCTGAAAGGCCATGGAGTGAAACGACGCACGGCTCAACTCGAGAGTCAGCTTGGGCACGAACCGCATCCTCTCTGTCATGGCGAGACTTGTAAGAGTCTGTACGACACAGAGGAAGAGGTCCATGTTGTTTGCTTCCGGATCGTGGCCGAGGTGCCATGATTTGGCGTGGAAGAGGACGACTTCGATGATGGAGACGATGGCGTGGACGATGAGGAGGGAGCGGTGGTAATGGTGTGCCTTTGCGTAGCCTTTGGACTTGATCATGCGTAGCATGTGAGGCATCCAGTAGGCAAAGATGCAAAGCGTATAGATGTGATCGATAGGAAAGTCATTGTACTTGAAAAGAGGCCACTCAGAGCCGTTGGAGGTGGTGTTAGTGCTGTCCATGGTGTGTGGGAGTTGAAGCACTTGGTCCAAGTTAACTACCAAATCTTGGGCTCTCCGGCCCTTTTGTACTTGATCGACATCTCGCAAAAGAGGATCCATGAGGCGCTTCTATTTGCATTGAACAGTGATTTGCGTCGGTCAGCTTACCCAGTACGGCTGTGATTGGTGGCGGCGGCGTATGGTGTCTTACTACCGTGCATCTAAATCAAACCAACAGCGGCGAATACACCTTGATTGGGTAATTCGCATCAACTCCCAGGTCGGGTGCGTATTCGATGCAGTACCATTCGCCCGACGTATCCGTTGAAACCTCTCCACATCAACATCTTCTCGCTTGGGGAAGTGTGTTGGATGATCATGTCGTTTCTGAGTAACTGAATCATGGCCACGGGGCAAAGGAACCTGAGGTGGTCTGATCAAGGTTTCTGACTATAGCTCCATGTCATCTCCCAGTATAGCACTGGCATGATGGACGGACAGTCCTGCCGCAGTGAAGACAGCGCCAAGCTGGAGGTACATTGCTCAGTGGACACTGCCCCAAGTCTCCAGGTCTGTGGCCTCTGAACCATTCGTCTGATTGTATCCCTGCCAGTTCGCTTGTTGGTTCCTCGCAACAGCCTACCCATTTCTGGCTTGGTCCTTGGAGGGGTCACATGGGGAATAGCATACTACCACGGATCTAGTTAGAATGAAATCTCGTCAAGGAATGGGGAATGCGATGTCATTTTTGATACGAAATGCCCGACGCTCGATTGCCTGATTGCACCCGAGGAGTGAGGTGTGTGGTAACTGACGTTGGGGTGGTGACAGCCAAGACAAGACCACTTCATGACTGAGCTGACTTGCACAGCCATACGGCTCTCTAGCTCTTATGCTATAGGCTAAAAGTTTGTGATGGACATTACCATCTCTAATTGACTCAGTAAACCTTGATATCCTCGTTACCTTGGAACCAGCGATTGCCGGCTGTAGGCAGTGCATTGCTGGCCCACCTATGAACGGAACCTATAATTGTTTCTCTGCTCATCATTTCTGACTAACAGGATGAGTCCAGTTGAATTAATCTTTTGAGGACTGCCTCATTCATGTAATGAATGCATGCATTCTAGATGACATCAAAGCTCACCAAAAATAGTGCCTTCCAGGTTTTGTTCCACGTGCTGTTGAAAATTGGATATTCGTAGCACCCCTTGAATAATTCGATTCCCTCGACCACATGAAAGGAGCCGTTGTCTCTAACAGGGAGAATCGCGCCTGTCATGATGCACTCACATGACATGTTCTCTTCCTCTCATTCTAAAGAGCGGGGATGTAGGTGGGTGCGGGGGCTGGAGGGGAATCTTGGCTCCTACAAACCAGACGAGGCATAAACTTGACCAACTCTCTGAGCATTGACGCTTCCGGGGAGAGTCGTTAGTTTCATAAGCGTTGCTGATCTTGTTCCGGTTTTGTACCTTTGTCAATATGGACCGCGGTGGTCAGTCAGCTGTGGCAGACGGTCAAAAACCCGTCTTGTTCTTGTGAGATGGCATGCCAGTTCATCTCGCAAGCGGGTCTAACATTTACAGTGACATTGATAATTGCTTGTACTCTCGAAGTGAGTCTTGGGTCTCGAGAGCAATGATTGGGGGTATACTAACCACCCCTTGCAGGTCTCGGCGTCCAGGATCTGTTACCTGCCTTGATGAACGCCTACTTCGAGAAACATCTCAGCCTGCCCGGAGAGGAAGCTGCCCGACTCCAAAGAGAATACTCCCAGCAGTACGGCCAAGCGATTCAAGGCCTGGTGCGTCATCACCAGATCGATCCGCTAGACTACAACGCCAAGGTCGACGATGCTCTTCCACTGGAGGACTTGATCAAGCCAGACCCACTACTACGGCAGTTCCTGGAAAGCATCGATACCTCAAAGGTTAAACTATGGCTTCTGACAAACGCATACGTCAACCATGCCACGCGGGTTGTTCGGTTACTAGGTGTCGATGACCTCTTTGAAGGGCTGACTTATTGTGACTATGGGGAAATCCCGCTGGTCTGTAAGCCGCATGAAGACATGTTTCGAAAGGCCATGAAGGAAGCAGGCGTATCAAACGTTGGAAATTGCTATTTCATCGGTAAGAATAGCCCAACCAGCACACGTGGAGGGAGCTGCTAACTCAGCACGTAGACGACTCGTATAGCAACTGTGCAGGAGCACAGAAGTCTGGATGGACAGCTATTCATTACTTGGAAAAAGACTTGCCAGAGCCATCTGAACCTGCTGTACAGTATTGTGTTCGGGGTTTGGAAGAGCTGCGGGATGTGTTGCCTCAATTCTTCAAGGCACTCAATTAAGCCAGCCGGACAGTCGACAGAGGATATTAAGAAAACGATGAGTTAGACTGTGGAAGCACATGGGCAAGTTCGTAAGCATTCTCCAGCAAGAATTTGTTATCAGTTCTCGCCCACTTCTTCGGTGAAGTGAGTCAATTGCCACTCCACTCTTGTCTTGTCCATCACCACAAGTCGCCTCGGCGTCTTGAGCACCCCCTGTATGGTCTAGCCAGAAGGAGCTGCCTCCAGAGAATGCGAAAAGCTCGCGCTCTCTAACTCCGACACGGTTCCTCGAGAAGCGACGCATGAGATCAACATCATTACCACTCGGCGGTGCGAAGGTGGTGTTTCGTTGAATGTATATGCCGCCAATTCCTTTTCCGAGGACAAATTGCCGTGAGCAAAGCCCTTGGAGCTCGGCGGTATCGCTGGTATCGTCTTTTTACAAGGGCCTGGAACTCGCCAACCAAATATCCACAAACGCGGAATTGGACCGCGAAAGAGACTCGATTGTAATGCCCATGGAACGCTTGAGCTCATGGCTCGAGTCTGGGGGATTAAGCAGTGACATTAGATCGCAGTACTCCATCATCGTATACTTCCCAGTTGCGCCTTGTCCAGCTATGACGTTCAACACAGCTTCAAGTCAATCCGCATCTTGGAATGGCCTTGACGAATCATCTCTCAAGGCCCCTGGTCGATTCCATTCATAGCACGTCATATGGAGCCTTTGGTCCAAGACGCCTCGGCTTTTTCGCTTCGCTCTACCCCCCCCGCGCTATCTCCGAAAAGAGAAGATAATCACCGTGGACGACTCCATTACAAATCCTTTCTCTCGTTCTTCGACCAACGCCGAGGGACTCGATATATACTTATTGGAGCTGTCCCAGGCTCTGGGAGAAGCTATTGTCGATACTCGGGCCAATCCATTCGGTGCAAGCTTTTAGAGCATCCTCAACACCTGAATCCAGCCAGCACCAACATGGCCACTCAAGAAAAGCCTGCCCTGAGTGGGCCAGGGGAAGCTACGCAATACGGAGACGAAAAACACCACCATTCAATCCAACCAGATCAACCCTCACACGCCATGTTCAGCAATCCTAGCAAATCACCTGATGATCTTGAGAGCGGCACACCTGCAGACTTTAGTGAAGAGACCACCGAGGCCGGCAACGAGGATGACTCTGGCCCTGACTGCTCCACCTTCGAAGTCTCTTGGGATGGCGAAAAGGACCCCATGAACCCGCGAAACATGTCTGTGTTTCACAAGTGGGTCATTGTCACGATTGTGTGCACTTCAAGTCTTTGCGTGTAAGTGCTGTGAGACATGGCTGAGGATGATCACTAACCCTGTTCCTAGGACATGCGCCAGCTCTATTTACACGGCGACATATGCTCAGATGAATGCCGAGTTTCACGTTTCCAACATTGTCGCCACTCTTGGCCTTTCAACCTTTGTCATGGGCATTGCTCTCGGTCCTCTGTTGACCAGTCCTCTGAGCGAGTACTATGGCCGAAGACCCATCTACCTCACGTCCTGGGCCATGTTCACCATCTGGACTATTCCGTCAGCTGTTGCCCAAAACATCGAGACCATGATCATCGTCCGATTCTTTGCTGGTTTCGCGGGCAGCACATTTCTGTCTGTCGCTGGAGGAACAGTGGGAGACGTGTTCCTGCGCAGCGAGATCCAGAAGCCCATGAGTCTGGTCTCACTGGCGCCCTTCATCGGGCCTGCTATTGGGCCTGCCATCGGTGGCTTCATCAACTACAACACAGACTGGAGATGGACTTGGTACGTCATGATCATCTGGTCAGTCGTCCTCATGCTATCCATCATCTTCTTTGCGCCCGAGACGTACCATCCCATTCTCCTACGGGCCAAGGCTCGCAAGTTGAGAAAGGAAACTGGAAATGACGCGTACCGAGCACCTATGGAAAACACAACCAAGTCCATCGGGACTACACTGAAGCTCTCGCTCCTGCGACCTTTTCAGATGCTTTTCCTCGAACCCATGTGTCTCTGCCTCGATCTCTACTCTGCCATCCTGCTCGGCATCCTCTACCTATTCTTCGGCACCTTCCCCTTGGTCTTCCGAACGAACCACGACATGAACCTCTGGCAAGCCGGTCTTACCTGGCTGGGCATCATGGTTGGAATGTTTGTTGCGGCCGGCAGCACCCCAGTCTGGGCCAACATCCGAGCCAAGCTGTTGAAGCAGCACGAGAAGGAGACGGGACAGGTTGGCGGTAGCGAGCCCGAGTTTCGACTGCCTCCTGCCATCTTGGGTGCTATACTTATTCCCTGTGGCCTCTTTTGGTTCGCTTGGACGACGTACTCCAGCATTCACTGGATTGTGCCCATCATTGGTTCCGCTGTATTTGGTTGCGGGTGAGTTGAGCTCCTAGTCCACCGTCCCGTCGAGAGCCTTCGCTAACATCTGGGTCTACACAGAACATTACTTGTCTTTACAGGAATCTTTACCTTTCTCGTACGTTTAACCCTCTCTTTAAGTACCTATTTCAAACGAATCTGACACTAACCTTTATATAAAGGTCGACGCGTATCCAAAGTACGCTGCGTCTGCCCTTGCTGCCAACAGCTTTGCGCGGTGTTCATTTGCTGGTACGTCTGCTGAAAGCCATCGCCCACTATCCGGTATGCTAACTTCTCCCCAGCCGCGTTTCCCCTCTTCGGCATCCAGATGTACGAAAAACTCGGATTCCAGTGGGCGTCGAGTCTCCTGGCCTTCCTGACTGTCGCAATGGCACCTTTCCCGTACCTATTCTTCAAGCACGGCAAGACGCTGCGGGCAAAGAGCAAGTTTGCTGTCGAGACCTTGTAACCCGAATCGACAAAGCAATCGACGCGACACGAATCAGATGAGGGATACTTGTTCAATGCTGTTCGAGATGATCTGGGAATACATAAAATGCATAGACTGGGCGCCGGTGTCCTGACCCAGTGTTTCCAATATGGTTGGAACCGGAACAAGGCATCTGTGTGGGATATTGAGGTGGTAATACGTTAGATGATTGAACAAAAAGTGGTTATATAGACTAATATTAGACATATTCACTGTTCCGACAAGAATCTTGGGAACCATCTAAAACTCAAAGCTGGTCCACGATCCAAGATCCAATCCCGTCCCTAGTGATGAGGGTATAAACTTGGATACTACGGTCCGTCTTTAGGGGCCGAGACTGCATCGCGATGAAATTCGGCTGCTCTCATCTACAAACCCATTGTATCTAGGGGCGCAACTCCAAAAGGCGCAGGAAGAAGAGGGCAGAGGCCATGTTGTAGAAGCAAGTCAACGTCGATCGAGTTGTCAAGACATCCCGCCCAGAAAGAGTCGTATGCCAGTGGATCAGTAGCTGGCGGCATGAACTCAGTTGCCTGCTGATCTCGAGATTGTGTCCTGTTATTGACGGCAGCTGGTATCGTTGACTCAGTCCCCTCGGTTCTGGTCGAGGTGGGTACGTCATCGCTAGGCTGGTTTCCTTGGGATTCAACATGGCTGTTCGCGATCCGAGAGGTGACGTTGACAATTGCTCCTCCAGGGACGGCAGAATCCTGACCTGTCAGTCTCCTCATGAGATTGACAAAGAACCTCATGATCCAGAGTCCCACTGGCCAAGGCTTTGCTAGCTCACTCAACGCAAGTATGCACTGTCTTGACTTGTTGCCCGCTAATTGCCGTCGTATTGGGTCCTTTCGGCAGATGACGATGGTGTGAATCGAGAGGGCTCCAAACACGGCAGGAACACTGAAGAGTCAGAGAATAGACTCGCGGTTGAGGAAGAATTAGTCTTACAGATGCATTTGCCCATATCTGATGGTGCCAGAAGCCAGCATGTCCTCGGCCATGCGGGTGATGGAGTCGGCTGCCATCCGGGCCCGGACGTCTCTCTCAGCCTCTTCTGGCGACAGGTTCTCGATAACTTTAGGGCGAAAGAGAAGGATGTAGTAATTTCTACGCCACCGTTAGACGGGGTAACTCGAGGCTTGTTTCGAGACTTACTGATACGCCATTTGTAGGTTGCTGGCCCAGAATGACGCGCCCAAGGATTCGTCAGGTGGCATTCTCCGCAAACATTCTGGCAGCTGAGATTCCCACCGCTCGAGTCTTGCAACTAGATTCTTGGCTTTGTAACATTCCAGGTCTGGACGACGAGGGCTGAACTCGCCGATGACAATGTCCCCGACTGGTAGTCATGGTCAGCTATGGAAGCTTGGATTCATACGACGGTACTCACGTATTACCGCCAGGTTACTCATCTCTATAAAATATGAGATGTGATGGTCTTTCTGAGGGGGTATCAGCTCCTCGTCGTAGCTCTCGTCAAAACGGAAGTCTTGTTCAGTGAGAGGCTCAACGTCACAGTCTTCATCTCGAATACGGCACGGGCGCCCTAGACAAGCAGCTGTGTGCCGATCGCGAGACTGAGAGTGTTAGTTGGGAAGCATTCAAGTAAGTAAGTAATGACGTACATAGATGGACCACCATATTCGTCTCCAGAGTGATCGCGTCTCCTGACTCAACTCGGAGCGGGCCATACTGGGGCCCAGTTAGCATACCTAGACGGGACATGAGAAAAGGTGACTTGCGAGCGATGCATGTTGATAGATTGAGCGAAAGTTGTCGCGCAGCCTAACCAATACCATGAGTCCTTTTGATCATCTGGACCATTCCACCAGAATCCCATGAGTGACAAGGCAGAAGCGATATTACTGCGATCTCTCTCATGGTCGACATCATATAGAGTCTTGGCACGGAGGTAGTATGTCTTTCTTGCAGTGGCGCGATCAGTAAATCCCGCGTCCTGGACGAGATTGTCGTCGCAGAGGGTGACTCCGATGAGGAAGATGGCCTGAAGAAGCAGAGGAGATGCTTGTCCGAGCTTATACTGCTCGGCAAAGATGCGCCTATGCACGACAGGAAATCCAGGATGCATAATGTTGAAGAATGCCGAGATCAATCGATCAGCTATATTTCGAGGGGGCATGATTAGAGCATCCTGCAAACTGGTGACCTCTACTTGCGGCCTGTTTGGAAGGACTGCGCGGTCGGCGATGGAGGCAGGGATAGGGTAGTGCACCTTGACGGGTTCGGCGACTCCGCCTCTGGGACTGCATATCATCTCGATGATGTAGGATAAGCTGTTGGAGTCGCCAAGGCAATATGATCGAACATTTGCCTCAGTTGAGGTTTGCTGAGGGAGAGTGGGTTGTGGGGAGACAGCGCTCGTATCTTCATGTTGGGCTTGTGGCGCGTTTTGATCATTTGGACTGGGGATGCTATTGGGAGTGTTGAGTGTAATCTCAGGGGAAGATTGGACCACATCGGAGGACGGTTCTCGGGCTTCTCGGAGCCGGCGAGAAACACGACGGTCTTTTGGCTGACTACGACCGTGTCGTGTGTATCTACCCAAGGTATCAGTTTGAGCATGGCATGTTGTAACTATCTAATGGCCAGTCTGGTCTACATACTTGCCGCGTCTCGACTCTATCAGCTCGCAAGTCGTGTTACGTGTCCGGCAATGCCAGCAAGGCTGCCCGTCACCAGCGTCGCATTTCACCCGCCGGGCGTGGCAGGCTTTGCAGGCGACGCGAGTGCGGCGAGGAATCGGACTGGGGTTCTCAGCTGATTCACTCATGGTGACTGACGATGGATACACTGTATGCGCATGAAGAGCCGCAAAGAACTGAGGACCGCCGTTGAGGATGACGCAAGTCGGCGAGGTGGAACAGAGCAACGTGAAGGGTGGAAGGATTTGCCAAGACGTGTAGGTAAGACACCTCGGGTTCTTACTGACTGCTTATTCATTAGCTCGATTTGTCATTCCCCACCTGTTCAAATTCTCCAGCAGTGGGGGGGGAGTTCTTGATGATGCGTGCATCCCCCGCCATCTTTGCACTCTTTGTTCTTGAGCTAACAAAAGACCGTGTGTTCTACTTAATTGAGTGGATGCCCCTGATTGAATCCCTTCACTATCAACCCTAGATCTACACAGCATTAGCTACGTAATACGACAGCTGTAGTTCATCTCGGCAGCAATCCTCATGTAACACTGCATATCTCCACTTGTCAAATGTCAGGCCAAGGGCGCGCGTGGTGGAGTCCGAGGTCGGGCGAAAAAGACAAGAGGCTGAAGGCTAAAAGCGACGTAAAAATGAATCATGGCAAGATTTAAAACAAGACCAACATCTCAATTAAACACGTCGAGGCAAGGCAATTGAGTCTTTATCAATTGGCATCATGAGTCAAACTTCAATTGAGCTCCAGCCTGTCCAGGAGACGGCCCGTGAGGATGGGTATGGGTCCTCCATGTCGCAGGGCGAAGGCCTCACTGGTGGAACCGAGTTTCAGTCGTTGCCGCCGGTTGATCGAGGAAAGGAAGCATGGCTCTTCCTCGCGGCCTCATTCATGGTTGAGGCTCTAACCTGGGGTAAGATACTCCCTCCAATTGAATCCCATGGCTAACTGTCAAAGGCTTTCCCTTTGCCTTTGGTGTCTTCCAGGACTACTACAGCACCAATGCCCCCTTCAAAGGATCGTCCGCCATCGCCGTCATCGGTACTTGCGCCATGGTAAGTCAATCCTTCTTGCACAAGTAATTTGCAACCTAACCTCCCCAGGGAATCATGTATCTCGGCATCCCCTTCGTCATGGGCATCCAGAGACTCTTCCCTCAGTACAGTCGCTGGTCTCCCGTCATCGGCCTCTTCATCATGTGCATCGCCCTGGCCTTGAGTTCCTTCTCCCAGAACACGACGCACCTCATCCTCACCCAGGGAGTTCTATACGCCATTGGAGGTTCAATCTCATACTGCCCATGCATCCTGTACATGGATGAGTGGTTCGCCAAGCGCAAGGGCTTCGCCTTCGGCGTCATGTGGTCGGGTACAGGACTCGCTGGGTTTGCTCTCCCACTGCTGTTTGAGCATTTCCTGCAAAAATATGGCTTCCGTACCACTCTGAGGATCTGGTCGTTGGCTCTCTTCATCTTGACGCTACCATTGGCCTTCTTCATCAAGCCTCGTCTGCCTCACTCAGCTACGAGGCACATCAACCCGCTCAAGCTGAGCTTCGCATTGAGCCGGAACTTTATGTTCCATCAGTTTGCCAATGTCGCTCAGGCTCTTGGCTTTTTCCTGCCTGGCATTTACCTCCCCTCTTATGCCAGAGCCACTCTGGATGCTGGCACATTCCCCTCGGCTTTGACTGTGCTACTTATCAACGTCGCCTCGGTTTTTGGCTGTGTCGCCATGGGAGCTCTGACTGATCGTCTACACGTCACCGACTGCTTCATGATTTCTGCAGCCGGTGCGACGCTGAGCACCTTCTTCCTGTGGGGTTTCTCAACCAACATGCCGGTGCTGTATGTCTACTGCATCATCTACGGCTTCTTTGCAGGCTCGTACACCTCTGCCTGGCCTGGCATCATGCGTATGGTTACAGCTGGACCCTCCAACGATAACGGTGACCGTGCCGGAAGCGGTAGTTCGTTCGATCCGGCCATGGTCCTGGGCGTGCTCTCTGCTGGTCGTGGTATCGGCAACGTCGCGTCAGGACCGCTGAGTGAAGCCCTAATCAAGGGTATGCCGTGGCAGGGACAAGCTGCTGCTGGATACGGTACAGGATACGGTACCTTGATTGTCTTTACGGGAGCAACTGCACTGGCCGGAGGAGCGACATTTCTGTTCCGAAGGGTTGGATGGATGTGATATCATCGACAAGAGACGAAAAACTGATGGTTGAGCTATACGGTGATAAAAGTTTCGAATTTTCTGGTGCAATCTTGATTGTCATGGTTGTGAAATTTGCAAACGCGAAATGCCACACTTGTGGCGTTGGTAGGCGTTGATGTCCACTTCATCATCACACACTTCTCTCGTGGCAACATGCACACATGTTGTCTACTGCAAGGCGTACAACAGACAAGGAGCGTTGTAGGTCACCAGAGGCTTACGCGGCCTCGCTAGGTTCGACTTGGTGAGGCTGTCGTTTGAGACATGTTCACACCGTACTTGGTTGGCTTGAAGCAAGACCTGCTGCGCGGTAACTGGCCACTGTTACAAAAGCGAGAGAAAGAGAAAGATTACTGCTCGGAGACAACGACCTAAGGGACATGGCTGTTTGCTTATTAAAAATCTGCATTGTCTCTCGCTGAAAGAGGATTTTATTCTGTTAGACCTAACTACATGGCCTTTAAAATGCCTGCATCCACAACTCCCCCATTGGCCATGATCATCCTCATGCCGCATGCCGCAGGGCGGTGCCACAGCCACGTCTTCAGATCCCTGTTATTGGGCTGACCAGCACAGCCAAGAAGGCAGGCAGGCAGTGCCTATGAAGGCAGAAATGGTCCCTAATAACTCACCATGCAACACCATCCTCTGTCCTTCCCTGATAAACCTGCTCCTCACAACATCAGGGTCGGCCATGGATCCCTTCGCCGCTATTGGCTTTGCAGCCAACCTTTTACAGTTCATCGACTACCTCAGCTACATCCTCAAGATCGGGAAGCAAATCCGCCGACATGGAATGCCCGAGTACAACTCCAATATCCAGACCAGCGCCAAAATCCTGGAGGATCAGGTCAGCCGTCTGCGGCTACGCCCTAGAGTCGAGGACCAGGCTCTCCAGGACATTGCCGACAAGTGTGTCAAGGAATCGCAAGACTTGCTCGATTTTATGAAGAAGTTTGAACGCCAGGGATTCGAGAAAGGGGTCAAATCCAAGATTGGACATGCTGTCAAGAACGGACCAACATCTTTGGTGACGGCGCTTCGAATGGTGTGGAGCAAGTCTGAGATTGAGGACCTGGCTAAGCGAATCGAGGGCTACCGGGCCCAATTGCATTCTGAAGTTCTCATCAGCATTCGAGAGACCGTCATCCCCATGGCATCTCGGTTGGACGACATGTCCATCTCCGACACAACAAGGCACCAGGAGATCATCAACACCGTTGGACAGACGAGTTCCAGCCTTCATGGCTCGTTGCAGATTCATTCCGAGACTCTCTCCCGGCAGGTTTCGACAGAATCTGAAGCCACGCGACAGACGATACTAGGTGCAATCGATGGTCTGGCAAGTGCCATCGAGAGCAGCTACCTCTTCCCTACCCTACCGAGGTCCGTTGTGGAATACGACCCGTCCCTCCAAACTGCCGCCATCCGTGGAGGCGCTCGCATTGAGGGGCAGATACTCGAGTTGCTCAACTTCCGACCAAGGCTCAATCGCCAGAGAGGCATCAGTGAGACTTACAAGGACACGTACTCATGGATCTTCCGGAATCCAAAGCATCACAAAAAGTCCTGGCACAATTTTACCGAATGGCTGCACGAGGGCGACGGTGTCTATTGGATCGAGGGACAAGCGGGCTGTGGAAAGTCGACGCTTATGAAGTACTTGTCGGGCCATGAAAAGACTCTGGCGGCTTTAAATCAGTGGGCGAATCCCTACCAGGAGAGGAGACTGCCTGCGCTCTCCAATAAGGTCGAGACTCACACCTCGACATGCCAAGTGGAAGGATCTCTTGTCACAGCGTCGTACTACTTCTGGCAGGCCGGCAGCCCGCTGGAGAAGGACCAAGAGGGTCTCTTGCGTTCGATTTTATATCAGATTCTCAAAAAACGACAAGATTTCATCTCAAAAGCTTTTCCTGAGCTTTATGAGTCTCTGCTTTCCAAGTATGTGGTATAATTCCTTTATCAATCCTTGGATGCTGACGGAGCGCAGGGCATACTTTACGAACCAAAACAAGACTATCTTCATGTCTTGCGAGCATCCTGGATGCATGGAGAGCTTCGTGCAGGCTCGGGAGCTGGTGCGCCACATGATATCGTAGGCCTTCCTCCCATGTATGCCATGCATCTCTGTTACTAACCTGGCTGGTAAGGCGCCATAAAGATTCCAGCTCCCGATGGGTGTCGGGGAACGATGCCGACTTGGACACATCCGGATGTCTAAAGCTTCCCGAGCTGAAGGAAGCCCTCTTGACGATCCCGAGACAGCTCGGAACCAGCTTGAAAGTGTGCCTGTTTGTCGATGGCCTGGACGAGTACACTGGAGACGCCCGTGAGATCATCCAACTCCTCCGCCAAATTGTAGGCAACACCAAGAGCTTGAAGATAGTGGTGTCCTCACGCCCAGAGAACCTATTCCTCCAGGCTTTCAGTGACTGCCCGAGGCTACGCATGCAAGATCTGACCAGATCAGACATTGAAAAATACGCGAGAGGACGACTTTTTGAGCACCACAAACTCAAGATAATGCGCCGGAGGAATCTTGAGGAAGCGAACAAGCTTTTGGAAGCCGTTTCTACTCAAGCATCGGGCGTCTTTCTCTGGGTCATGGTCGCAGTCAACAATCTCCTTGAAGGGTTGACTGACGGAAGCACTCTCACCGAGCTCACCAAGATCGTCTACTCATACCCGAGACAGCTGCAATCTTTCTACCAGCATATGTTTAGCCGCGTAAAGGAGCATCACCGGCTAGAGGCATTCAAGATATACCTCTTTATATCGCATGCAAGACTCGTCGAGGGAGCTGCACCCAGTCCGTTAAGGTTATACTTGCTTCAGAACGATCCGCTCCAATCTTTGGATGAGCCCATCAAGATGATTGCCAATGAGCACCTGTCAGAAACCATCGATGACATTGCTGACCGAGTTCGAAGTCGCTGCTGCGGCTTGGTCCAAGTCCATTCCCCCGGCGAGTACTCTAACGATGAGATGATGCACGAAATGCCCAAAGAGGGCGAGATCAGACTTTTGCATCGTACAGTTTCTGACTTTCTCAACGACACTCACGACATGATGGATGAAGTCAGCAGGAAAAACGGTTTCGTTGTGGACCACTATCTTGCCGCCTCCATTCTCTGGTCCTTCAAGGCCCGCGGCTACTTTACGCTCGACACGATCCAGAGCTGGCACGAACATTTGCCAACACTCAAGGCCTTCTGGAACTATTGTCAATCAGCCAAGGGAGACACTGGCCTAGATCAGAAGCGATATGTTGATGAGATGGATCAAGTCTTAACAAAGTACTGGGTTGACCGCAAAAGACAAAGCAGAAACCCCTTCAAGGCGGATTCATGGCTGGATTCGTTTCTTAAAGGCCACAAGGACGTGGCGCGGGCTCTGGACAAAGGCATTGCTCTTTCGGACCCTCTTCTGGCGTTGGCTATGAGGTACGACCTGGAGCACTACGTGGAATGGAGACGCTCCCAGTTACCAGAGGTGTCACCCTCACGCGAAGTGGAATCTTGTGCAAACGACGGTGGAAATCTGACATGTGTCACCATAACTGCTAGTCAAGGTCAGTGAAGGTCATGGTTGAATGTGTAGGAAGCCTAGACTGACATCTCGACAGCAGAGACTTCATTGGCCATGTCCAAGCAGACGCAAGTTTCGCCGCTTGGCAAATCCCCTGAAAGCAACGGCAGTCGTAGAAAAGCAAAGCCTTGCCAGCGTTGTCAGTCGCTAGACAAGCTTCTCTGCATGGACTACTCCGCGGACGATGCGGTGGAAGCGATAAACAGCAACCCCAGAGGAGCGGACATCACAGTCCTGATAGACTGGATTAGTAGAAATCGACGGACACAGCCGGGACCATTAGAAACGGATCCGAAGCAAACAACGGGAGTAAGCCGCGTACGGATTCGCTCAAAGCCCTCCCCGAAGAATCCATGGACAAAAGTTTCTCTTAAACCCCTGACTACCTCGCCGGGTCCATCAACGGTAGTGGGATCTGAGCTTGCTATACCTTCTCATCAGAAAACAACAAGGAATACTACCTCGGAAGGGCGACGAGCGCAGAAACAGCCCGCCAAGGGAGAGGCTTTCGAGACAGCGGGACAGTTTGAGTTGCATGGTGGTAACTTCACCTGGTTTTACGATGGGGAGGGGCCATGGGCATCATCAAGAGGCCTATCGCAGGCACAGAAGGAGAAGTTGAGACAGTTTGTCGAAGGTCTATTTGCATCGGAATAGGAGAGTAGATGACTCTCTTCAGACTTGACGAACCTTGAGTTACTTGACTGAAGTAGTAAAGATTTTTGTACTAGGACAAATGAAAAGTGATAATAAGTTGAAGGATCCCCATTGGAGAGAAGTGGACTATCCTAGAGGCGCGATATTCATTTCCGCCATGTAGTCCTTCAGTTGCTGTAGCCCTGCAACAACATCCTCCAAGAACCGCCTCTGCAAGTCCTCATTATCCATGTTCGTCTCCCCTAGTCCAAAGTCGCATCCAAGACACTTCTTAATAATCTTTGGGTACGTCAAGCCCAGCTGATTGACCAGCTGGTCAGCTAGCTTCTCGGCGATCTTATAGTCGGACAGCTTTCCATGGGTTGTTGTCACAGCCTGCTTCAGCTCGTGCCACGGTCGCGCGTATCCGATCTCGAGCATCAGGATTCCAAACCTGAATAGAAGCTCGTTGCGTGCCTCTAAAAAGTGGGCTGTGTGGTAGAGCGTGATGCCATCGCCCACGGACACATCTGCTTCAGGCCGAGGTAGGCTTTTCCACTGCTTATTCTTGAACCGTGCCATAAAGTATGGCCCTTTAAGCTGAGTTGAGGCACAGCTCGATCTGTTGGGACCAAAGTATCGTACGGTCTGCCCTAGATCACTTGAGGCTAGCCAGGGCGTAGAGTAGAATTGCATAATGCCCTCGGCCACGTTGCCGGCAAGCTCAACCAGTATCGGCCGAGGCAGAGAACGAAGCACTGGCTCTTCGGAAATCCACTTGATGATGTCTGAAAGTGCCCGCGACCCGCCGTATCCTGAAGAGAGTGCTGCTGGGACACAGAACCACTCGGCGTGAGGGCCGTTCCAGGAACCGAGGAAAGATCTGTCGTTACAGCACGCCACGCTATTGTACGCCGTCTTGCAAACGTCATCGATAAGTGATAGGTCGGTTGAGGATGAGGTGCTCAGCTGGGTAGATTGATCACTGAGATGGAAATCGGATATCGATTGCACAATGTTTGGTAGCTGGGGTGTTGAAACGGTATCGACGGCCACCGCGACGGCCTGCTTCTCCCTTTTAAAGCGGCCGATGAATTGCTGAACTCTGGATCTCTTGCTGGTGGGAACTTCTATCTTGAGTCGATCAGCGCTTGTTTCGAGTACTTGCGTAAGCTGATAGACGCTTGTATCATCCGCTCGTTGTTCAGGTTGTTCATCATCTGAGTCACAGGCTTGTTGGATCTCAAGATGAAGCGGCCCTTTTGAGGGGGAGGATGAATCATCATGGGTGACAGCGAGCTCGCAGGTGACATATCGAGAGGATGCAGCCTTGGCTTTTCCGTTACCCTTTCCACGATCAGATTCAAGGATCCGCACGTCAAACGAGTGGTACTGATGAGTACTACAGTTCCATTGCACCTGAAGCGTCGAATACAGGGCCTTGGAGGCGTAGCGGACTTTGTGATATCGCTGTAGTACATTAAGGCTTTTAGCCGGCCTGCGCGCTGAAAGCCTGTTCTCACTGCCTTCGTTGGAAACCTGCTGCAGGTGTTTGATGATCTGCTCCGTGATGAGGCTGAAGTCTCTGTTGAGCTCTCGAAGTTCTGTGATGGCCTCTTCCATCTTGGGCTTGCTCAATGCCAGCCGAAAACGAGTCTTCACGTGCTTCAGCCATTCTGACGTGCTGATGTCCTAATCCAGGGTTAGTTCGCCTTCATGAAGGAGTGTAGTGTGACCATGGGACGCACATCACGTCTCTCGCCAACTTCGGCACGGAAATCATCAGATCGCAAGCAGAGCACCTGAAGACTGTGGCGAATCTGCTCAGCTGTCTGAGCACAGGATCGGAAAGACTCTCCCAGAGCATCTATCCGATTCCGGTACACTGGCGCCATGGTGAGGTCTGACCTTGCAACCGCCGATGCTGGGCTGTTGACAACCTCTAGAACGCTTGCATGATCCTTCGTGACGGCGTTGAGGAGGTTGATGGCGTTGTTGCGGAAGATGGTCCGTTGTACGCTCAGCTTTGCGTCGAGGATGGACACTTCTCGCGGGTATTGCTTGAATGCAGAGAATACCTCAAAGACTCTGCCGGAACGATCGTAGACCTCGATCGCGATAGGGATTGAGCCAAGGACGGCTCCGACGATTAACTCGACTCCGCTCATACTGGAGTTTCGCCTAACAGAGGCACCGATCAGTCGCAATGGTTAGTTCTCCGCTTTGCAAAAGAGTCCATGTTTCTTGGAAATCAGGCTGAGGCTGAGACTCCTTCCCCTCTTTCATCTGCTCCTGCAGCCATTCTTCTCGCCCAATCCGCTTCATCTCTGACAAGCAAGGATTCACCTGGCAGATCCCCGCACCCAACAACTCCGAGGGCCGCCCCATAGTGCCTCATACCAACTTCTACAGTCACCATGTCGTCCCGTTAACCCGGCTGGGTGATCTATCTCGTCATGTCCAAGTCCTTTCTCAGTCGTCAGGACATTGAGAGCTGGGTCCCCGACGCCACGGCCTCCAAGGGTGGCGTTGGCTTCGTGGCCAAGCTCTCTACGAGCATCAGCAGAACCATATTTTCCCTCAGGGAGGCCCTCTTTGGATGCCAGGATGAGGCGTGCCGAATATGTCAGAATGAATTCGAGCGTTTTATCCTATGGTGTCAGGGTCTAGACGTCGCAGATGGCCGCCTCGATGAGGTCTTATCACACTCAAAGGAGCTTCATCACCAGGTTTTGTCCCTTCTTTTTCGTCTCGGAACCGCTATTCTCCAGGCCATGGCTCAAGCTTCAGTTGAGTCGTCTCAACTCCAGTCTGATGATTGCGAACATCTTAGGGCCTTGCTGGACGTGGTTGAAACCATACTCAAAGAGTCGGATTCGGACGAGCATGAGAGGCCCGATACTCCATCAGGGTCTGATGAATCAAATTACGGGCTGTTGGAGAGTATGGAGGAGATCTCTGCCTATGTCGACTGCCTTCTCGATCTGGCCCCGGCTCTGGACAACCCAGCCTTAGATATACAGATGGACGACCCCAAGGAGCCTCTTTTTACTCCGAAGGAATCGTTCACCGCCTCCTGCGAAGAGGCTTTGATATACTGCCGCAAGATCCGAGACCGCTTCGACACGCTCCCTAGATATCTCGTGGAGCGTCTTGCCGAAGCAAACGTTGTCCGGGCAGCCAAGATACGCGAGATGCAACGTCAGGCCATTGAGAAGGAAACCCCAATCAAGGACGCCATCAGTGAGAGTCTCTTCTCTGGGCAACGTCCCCAGATAACGGAAACGACAAAGTCTTCTGCCCCTCCCCCATCTATCTTTTCGTCGGCCATGGCCTCATCATCCAAGTGGTCCGCTCAACCCACCTCTACTACTAAACGTGTTGACTTGGCTGGGTTTGACGACAACGCATCGGAAGCCACGTTTGCTTCATTCTCCACTGCCGCGTCTTCAATTGCAATGGGCCGACCCCGTGTCCCACCTATGCCTGATGTGCAGGAGGGTGGCTTCGAATGCACGGTCTGTCTTGTGCGGCTTACGAACGTAACGAGTAGGAAACAGTGGAAGTATGTTACTGTCATTCATATCATCAAACCTTCTGATAACTGACAGTCCATAGGAGGCATGTGTTCAATGACTTGGAGCCATACTTGTGCACTGTCGAAGACTGTCAGATGAATGGTACACTCTATAAACACAGCAGGGCATGGAAATTGCATGAGTTGGCTCACCTACCACCTGCATCCAGCTCCACGGAGTGTGCTTTCTGCTCTGCCACCTATCAAAGGCTCAATGATGCTTTCTATAAACATGTGTCTGGTCATCTTCGGGAGGTCTCTTTGTCAGTTCTGCCGCAGAGGATCGATGATGATGCCGAATCTGGCACAGATGACACCGGCTCCCTCGCACAACATGATAGCCAAGAACGTAAGATTATGTCGCCTTGAATCATTTAAGCAGAATATAAACGCTGACTCCGACCAGGAAGCGAAGGGTACTTATCCGCACCGGCCCAGACAATTACCGGAGAAGCCCTCATGTCTGAACAGGATGGACGGCTGTCAGAGAATTTCGGTTCGGATGATGCGAGCAGTCGAAGACATCTAGAGGCCAAGATGCCTGAACCAGGTTCTTCATTTACTCCAACAACAACAACAAACCCTGAAGATGACGAAACGCGCCTACAGAGAATCATACATCAGCTCGTTGAAGCCAGCCATCTCACACATGGGACCCCGATCGATCTTCTCCTTCCAGATATCCAGTTCCTATGCGACCTAGCAAAACAGATTCTCATCTCCCAGCCCACACTCCTAGAGCTTAAGGCTCCGTTAACAGTAAATATGAAACTGTTCTTTTTTTTCACTGGCGTATTACTTGAGCTAACACTATTAGGTCGTTGGCCCTATTCACGGGCAGTTCCATGACCTACTCAGCGTATTTGAGTGCGCCGGACCCCCCGGGGAGTCAAATTATCTCTTTTTGGGAAACTACGTGGACTGTGGTAAACAGTCTCTGGAGACCATCTGTCTTCTTCTTGCGTATAAGATCAAGTTTCCAAAGACATTCTTTCTACTACGAGGAAACCACGAGAGTGAGGATGTGAGCCGCAGACAGGGGGGCTTCTACCAGGAATGCAAAGAGCGCCACAACATACGGCTCTGGAAGCGCTTTGTTGATATTTTCAACTACCTGCCACTGGCGGCGACTGTGAATGGGAGAGTATTTTGCGTCCATGGAGGTCCGGGCCTAAGTTTCATCAGTCCGCAGTCCATCAGGCAGATCAAGCGACCAACCACCAAAGGGATGAGCGTAAGATATAGCCCGCATATCCATGGGGGTACTCGAACGCCACTAACTTGACGCGATAGCCGAAGGATGATTTTCTGACTGGCCTACTGTTTAGCGACATAGATGATGATATCAAAGGATGGAAGGACGAGGGCTCAGATAAACTCACATTCGGGCCCGACGTTGTCGTCAACTTCCTCGAGAAACATGGCATGGAGCTCATCGTCAGTGGTCGAAAAGTCACAAAAGAGGGCTACCAGTTCTGTGCTGACAGAAAGTTCTTGAGGCTCTGGACCGCTCCAAACTGGAATGGTTCGGGCAATGTAGGGGCCATCTGGACTATCCCAAAGAACTTTCAAACAAAGATCCAGGTATGCAACGCCCACTCTACGATAGGTTGGTAGGGTTTTTGAGCACGAAGCTAACAGGAGACGACGTTTAGATTATAGAATAACTATTGTATTATGGAACTATACCTTTAATTATCGATGTTTGACAGTGTGCAGTTCTCTTCTTTAACCACTCCTGACTTTCGTGCCTGAAACCCCACAAACTCTCTTTACGCCACTAATAGGTAAAAGAACCTCCTACTTGACTTCTAAGGTCCTATTGCCCGTCTTGCCATTATGTCAACTGAAGGTAGGGGAAATCAAGGTATCATCTCTGCCGAAATCTCTAACTTGCTGAATCTCCCAGTCGCGTCCCTATTAGAGGTAATTAAGTACCGATGGAAATAATGTTCATGTCAACTACATTTCAAGGGTACCAACCTGGCTTCGTTTTAAGAAAAGGGACTAAACTGCCACACCCAGGTTTGCAAAGGTTGACACTGGAGCCGAGATGTGGCCATTGGTTGAATCGACTGTCACTGGCATTAGAATGAACAATAGAAGGGCTAGGAGTTCGGTATTAACGAACTATGAAGCTCGTCAAGTGGCAAGGTTTCATATCCATGTGTTGACAGTTGCGTTCCTTGCTATTGTCGCTGATGGGCCTTCTTAGAAAAGCCATGAAGATCAACAAAGAATCTAGTTACACTAGGTCCATAGGTTTAAGGAATGTATGTCCACCCCTAGTTGACGACTAAGGAAAATAATCCGCTGCACTCATACCATGGCCACGTCTCCCCTATTATTCTCAGGCGCATCCCTCTTCCTTCGAATCATCAACTTGCCTTTGGTCGGCGGCGTGGGAAGATGCCCAAGGCTAACAAAACCGGGCCTCTCGTGCACCTGCCTCAAATCGTAATGGACAGCTATGTATGCCAAAAACAGCTTCGTCTCAACCGCAGCAAAATATCGACCTGGGCAGGAGTGCTTTCCAAGCCCAAAGGCAAGATAGTCTTCGCTAGGTGAGGCCAAAAGGTTTGCCTCTTTCTTGCCGTCGTCAAGCGTGTCGTTCTCGTGAGGGCGAGAGAAGCGAAATGCGTCAAAGGTATAAGCATTTGGATAGATGTCTTCGTCGTGATGTATCCCCCAAGCCGAGACGCTGACCCGAGAACCCTGGGGCAGCTTGAGATTATGCTCTTCAAGTGAGACTCCCCCAGAGGCCATGACTTGTACTGCGAGGGCCTTGATGGCCGTGTGAAGCCGAAGAGTCTCCTTGACGGCGCTGTCTGCACGGCTGAGGTTATTGACGCTGGCTTGACCGACTTCAGTTGAGAATGCACGACGCCCTTCTTCTTCCAGAGCTTTCCAGGTCTGCTCTGGGTGGTTGGTCGCGGAGAGGTTGAAGAGTGCGTGCGTCATGGTGAGGGTAGTCGATTCCAGAGCAGCAAACACAGTCGCGAAAGCACGGCAGGCAATTCGATCCTCCAGTCCCTCCTTAGGTTCCTTCTTCCTTAGAGCTTCTTCAATGTGCCAAGTCATGACATCCTCTCGTGGAATGCTCTTGGATCCTTGGGCAACGTCGTCCCTCACTGCCTCGATCCGCTGTTTGACGTACGGTCCCAAGGTCTTGAGCGCTCTGCGCATGTAGATGTGATTGAAGACTGAGGTCAGGCGGGAGATGAGGGGGTACATGAAGGGAGGGAAGAGGGATATTGCTATCGCGCTGGGTAACACGCTGCTGGAGAAGCTTGCTAGGTTATCGACAAATTCCTTGTCGTTGCCTAGAGTTAAAGGTTAGAGGTGCTCAGTTTGAACGAGATTTTAGACACTTACATAGTGTATTGCCCATAACGAGGCGAGCAGTGACTCTTGCAATCACATTTCGCACGAGAAGAAAAACCTGGACTTCCTTCCACTCTGTATCCAAACCGAAGATCTCGTCAATCTGAGAGGCAAGTTCTTCCATGATTTGTGGGATCAACTTTGGGAGGTTTCTGTTCATCTGAACACGGAGAACGTCGTAGACGGCAGAGTCCTGCCCAACATCCGAGTTGAGAAAGGCATACTGGGCGGCAACAATCTCATGTTGAACAGGAGTCGGGCTCAACACCTTGTCAGATTGAGAAGTGGCCCATCGGATGAGGTTGCGAGGTATGAGGATCTCAGGGCGACTGAAAGGTAAAGTAATGGCGCAGAGGGCGCCATTCTTGCTGTACTATAGATTCGCTTAGCGAGAAGTTCTTGCGAGAAAACAGTGTGGTGTGATTACCTTTTGATAACCCTTGTTAATAGCTGGCGGGGTATTAAGAATACCATCAAGCTGGGAGAACAGATACGGAGTAAACTTGGACCTGTAGGCCCAAGGAACTTTCTTTGGGACCTTGGAGAGATGGCTAAAGACGGTATACAGTCGCCAAATGACGACAGCCACGGCCAAGATCCAGAGTGAATACATGCCGAGAGGCCAAGCTGTAGTGTTGATGCAGTGATTTCACTTTACGAACATGGCCGAGATAACAGCTTTATATCCCGCCAACGGCTAAATGATTAGAAATAACCGGGATACGATAGATGCATTCCACTGGTCCTTTGTGCATGGTATCCATTCTCATTGTTGGTTACACCATTGCCGAGGCATTGATGAGACATGCCGGCCAAGGTGTCAACTGCTGCCGTATCCCGTCAAGTGCCATGATTGGAGCATCAAAACATGAGCTGTCAACTTATTCCGAATGGGTTGCCCCGATCAAGGAAAGGCTAGCGCTCGGGAACTGCCGTGTAACGGTTGAGATAGGCTATCTCGTATGAAGAGGTGTAATTGGTCCGATTTGCGCCATTTACCACCCCTTTCGATCATGTTATGGGGGCTGTTGGTTGATGGCATCGGAGACATGTTGCAGGACAGGCAGGTGGTGGCTTGGCGTTATTGATGCATGGCGGAGCCGACGGAGAGCAGCGGGGTAGCACGGTAGGCAACTTCCAATGAGTAAGGGAAGAATACCTGGAAAAGATATCGCGGGGTTCCCGTCATGGTGTTGAGGAACGTGTTCTTGGCGATAATATTTGTGTCTCTGTCGGAAGACAAGTGATCATGTGAGCCACAGGGTAGGGTAGCACGGTAACAATACAATATCTACCCTAGAGAGTATCAAGTTCCCGAAAGCTGGGGTGCCCAGGGGTTTCATGTGGTTTCTAGAACGTACGGTCACTTTATAATAGAAATCCTTAAGGGGGGATAGATTCCCCGTTTGAGTTGTAGGGCGCTTTGACGTTAGCTGTGTTAACTTGACTGCTCTCTCTTGCTCTTGGTATTACTGGTCGAAGACGGATGTCAAGGGCAGTTTAGGGTAGCCGGCTGGTCCGACACCCCACCCACCAAACGACCACAAGGGAGCGGAACTACATTGAGCCGGATTGTTGCCGTGTCAGCGGGGACCCGCGTCTTGGCTTCAACCCCAACTAGGTAACAACAACATCACTAGCCTCCAGTTGAACAATTTGATTTCGTCAGCCTCTTTTGCGTTCTTTTGTTTTTTGACAAGTCAGAAGGCCAAGGTCGTTTGCCGTATGCAACATGGACGGGGAGCATTCTCTCAGTAGCCTGATTTCTGCGTAGTAGCGGATAACCTCAGGACTGTGTCCGATCACATTGAGAGATATGGTAATCTACCCGCAATGGAGGGCGGGAGAGATCTCTTGTTGGCCGTGCAGGCCCTTACTGCACAGATGCAGGAGTTTCGCCGAGAGGTGAGGCGTGACTTGGGCTCGATCCAGAGGAGAGCCAAGGTGACGTGAGTCCCTCCATGTCACGGGTTTAGGATGGGACTGTATACTGACAATAGATTACCGGGTAGGGAATCCAATAATGTTTCTCGGATGGAGAATAGCACGGCAATGCGTGGAGATGCAGAGATGGTGCCTCTGCTTAGTATTAACACAGGCGAGGTGATCGAGTCTTTTCCAAGTACAGTCGATGGAGTGTCGACCTTAGCGGGTAAGCCATGGTCCTTATCGCTGCTGTTAGTTGATGTTTGTTGACTTTGTGTCCTTCTCGTAGGCGGAGAGATAAATCGGATTTTGGCTGAGTTAGGAGCTCCCACACAAGGTAGCCTTGCTGTAAGAAGGCGAAGGTTATTGTTGGTCATAGGTGTGACCACGCGGGCTGTGTAATGATTATCGGATGTGACGATAACCTTGTGCGCTATAGACTCGATCGGTGTCATGTCTTACAAGCTATAATTACTTGATCTGCCTACTTTCAATTGACGTTGACATTGAAGTCGAGTGGGACACGAATGCAGGATGAAACCGAAGAGGGTGCACGAAGCGGAATGAAAAGGGCGAGGGCGGCCGAACGAAATTGAGATTATATGAGTGAGCCGTCGGAACGAGAATGGGAAATCGGCACACTCTGTTACCTAGTGCTGTCGTCTAACACCATTGACCAACTTGACTTGCAGTAGTAGGGGTCGGCATTAGACTTGAGTTGATTATTACGAGAAGAGTGGCTCATGTCCAGCGCCAATTTCAACACGAAAAGAATACAGGTTACAGAACAGAAGCACCAAGCTTGGCACCAGGGAACTGAACCTGAATGCCCTCTTCAAAACTCTTCCCACCGACAGTAAGATCCTTGAAAGCCGGGCATGCAAGATCCAGGATGGCTGCCCCAAGAGTGTCGGTCACAAGCTTGAGCGGGACCTCGATGATCTTGAAAAGGGTGGACAGTGAGTTTGGTGCGACGGTCTTGACAATCTCAAATACGAAGCAGAGCAAGTTGTTGCCCTCGAGTAGCTTTGTGAGGTTCAGAACACCGCCTGTCAGATCGCTGAGGTCGACTCCGGCATAGCTGTTGACCTCTCCCATGTTACCTCCGATGCTGCGGCTGGTTAGTCTAGTATCAACCCCATGGAGCTTTGAATACATACCTAGCCAACTCAGGGTACTTGGTAGCCAAGGCCAGGACGTCGAGGTTGAGGTCAACCAAACCATAGTCGACCGGACGGCGGTACCAGTTCTCGGGGATCCTCTCCCAGCCTCGCTTGTAAGTAAGTTTGTCGCCTTCACCTTCAATAGCAAAGAAGCTCTTCAGGATCTCCTTGTCTATAACAAGTCAGTGATGATTCCCATTCCCAGGCAACGGTAGACCTACTCAGGGAGCCGGAAGGGTTCTCGGAAGAGTGGTTCGCAAACATGCGACAAGCAAACAGATAGCCTGCATTTCGAGCAATCATGCCAGTGAACGGGCCATAGTAAAAGTTGGGATTCGTCGCCACGCTCTCATGGAAGCGGATGTAAGCCCGCTCAGCGAAAACGTCAAAGTTGTAGTCACCCTCCCCGGAAGACATCTCGTAGAAGTCCTTGAACTGGTCGAGAACCAAGGTGGAGGCATCCCCAGTGACGTAGAGGTCAGCTCGAGTGTTGGACGAGTCGCCCTCGATGATGTTGTGCGACCCGGTGAGACCTCTGGGTGTACCGAGGAGCCCGGCGAGGTTTCCCAGCAGGTTCTGAGCGCCGCTGGCTGTGTCTCCGATGGAGAAACCCGGGTTGAGAGAGAGAGGGTTTCCGACGAATACAGTGCCCATCACTGCCAGGATGGACGACAGCTCCAACCCCATACCCAACACCTTGTTGATGGCCCCAGTCACCTCGGTCAGACTGGTGACACCCTTTCGGTTGATGTAACCATGGTTGGCCAACGCATTCAGGCCAGGGCAAGGACCTCGCTGGGCGCCCCTGGAATAGTCGGGCGGGATGAATTTGTGGTTGCCGCTGACATCGATAGGCTTCGTCAAAGGATCGAATAACAACCTCTTGTCATGTGCCTCGTGGGCAACGCCGCCGACTTTATCAGCAAGCCTCGAAGACACGATATCGCCAATGGGCCCATTCATGTATGAAGGAAAGCCATTGACACCGACGCCAAGAAACGGCAGAATGGAAAGAAAAGAGTGGCACTTCATGGTAAAAGTCAAGAAAGGAATGTTGGAAGTGAGTATAAAAAGAGTGACGTTTGAAGACTGGTAGTTTCAGAGCAGCATGCCGACCCTATGAAACAGCAGAGGATTGGAAATCGAAACAAGCTTCTTGGCCGATGCTTTTTACCAGGCACCCTCCTGACAGGTGCGTGCCGAGGCTTTGGTCGCCGATATTGAGATCAGCCTGGCTTGGGTGTGTTTCCCTGGTGCCGGTATTACCGTCTGCTCGGGACTACGTAATGGTACAGTAGCTGGCACGCAGAATAATAAGGATACGCACATGGCCCCCTGAGTCGGGTGTCAAGGCAATGTCGAATCCTTCCCATCTCTCGAGGAAAGGATCGTCAGAGCCAAGAGTCAAGATCGCCAAAAACACAGCGTCCCCAATTGGCTCTTATTATCTCATTATTCAGGGTCTCACCCAGTCCGTGCAGAGGGACGCACTAGAGAAGGGTTCGTTTAGTAGCTTGAAACACTTACTACTCCGGGGAACACTTGGGGATCCTTGACTAGTTAGCCCTGTGTAAAACGAACGGCTTTCCAGAACCAGTAAGCTAGCTTCGCTTAAAATGAGAACTGGTTAAAGAAATCCACATCTGATGAACCCCTTTAGAGTTTGACGGTCTCGCTCAAGGCATTGAGATCAATGTTGCCGCGGGCTCTTGTCCAAGCCCGTAGAGTCCGAATGGGACGATTACCCACTGATCGGCTTGTGAAAGTTGAGAGCTGCAGAAAGTGTATTCGACGGGAAAGACGGATATCTTCACTTGCCGTACGGGCACTATCAACGGCAGAGACGGGAGGCTGGGGGATGACTTGCTTGAACTCCTCCGGGACAGGGTCCGGCCCCTGCATGATGCAGAGGCGAAGCTCCCTCTGGATCCAACGCCATGGCTGGATGTCATCAAGGTCGATCCCTGCAGCCACTGAGTCGTTCTGTCAGATTTGCCCTGTCATGGCCAAGCCTCAAGTTCTCACTTCTCAGTTGGGCGAAGCAATCTATCGGCGAACTCGAGCGGACATGTCCCTTTCGACGGGTCGCCAATCTCCTCGAACCGTAGAAATGCAACTCTGCCTTGTCAATTCCAGTAAGGCTGGGTGGTCTGTTCCCCGAGAACCGGAATGGTCCGTTTCACAATGGAACCCGCTAGTAGTCGTCAGCCATTGTTCCACGAGTCTAGAAGGCCCGTTTCTATCGCCGCAATTCGCAAGTTCATGCTTGTGATACGTAATGGATAAGCGGCCCTCACGACCCAGCCTATCACTGATGAAACAGGGTTAGGCACCAGGGATCTTCTCTGCCCTGGCTCGGTAGATCGAGGCAGGTCTGGTTCGAATCCTTCGGTAGATGGAGCGGGTCTCAATCAGTCTCAAACAGTTATTCATATCGTCCTTCGCTTCCAAACGGGACCCCCTTCGTCCTTTTTTCTTCTTTCCTGCGGTGTTCTTTGTTGAATGACCAGGGAAAGATGAAGTTCTTTGCGTTTGCCGCCTTGATCCTGGCTGCGTTCCAGGCTGGCGTGTGGGCTGCCACCACCCCAGAGGAGCCTCCCACCTGTGGTGTAAGTGTTTGTTGGTTATGTTGGTTACCTGTGAGCTAACGTCGCGTAGTTGCTTTGTATCCAGCAAGAGACGCTCAAGTCGACTTGCGAGTTGACCAACGTCACTTGTATCTGCACCAACGTCGAGTTGAACGAAAAGATTTCGCTCTGCGTGCATGCCAACTGCACAGTCAGAGAGTCTCTTTGTGAGTTTCCTCACTAATTGCTGCTGCTTTCGCTAACAATCCTCAAGTGGTTCAGAGCTACTCCAAGCACACATGCAAAGCACCGTCGAGAGACCGCACAGCTCTAGTATGGATACTTGGCATCGTCTTCCTCGTCATCGGCCTCGTCGGATTCGGCCTGAGAGTTATGGCCAGAGTTTTCGTGCGAGCCCAGACTTGGGGAGCTGACGACTGGGTGATGCTTCTTGCGGTGGTATGTCGTCTTTTGGCATCGGTCGATCGCATGCTGACTCGTTATAGCTCATGATGATACCCCTCAACTCCATATCTGTGCCTATTTCCAGAGTTGGCCTGGGCAAAGATATCTGGGATGTGCATCCCGACGACATTACCGATTTTCTCTACGTGAGTCCCTTGGCAACTACCAATGATTCCAGGCATCTAATGTATTGTAGTTCTTCTACTGGGACTCGCTTCTCTATCTCGGAGTTCTCCCTGTTACCAAAATCTCCATCTTACTGTTCTACCTCAAGGTCTTCCCAGGCCAAAACATCCGACGAGGCTGCTGGATCCTCATAGGCCTCAACGTCGCATACTTTATCGCCTTTGAGCTCGTCTCAATCTTCCAATGCACTCCCATTGAAGGTGCTTGGAGGGCGTGGGACAAGGAGTTTCCCGCAAAATGCAACAATGTCAACATGCAGGGCTGGATGGCAGCCATTCTCAACATTGTTCTGGACGTGGCTACACTGTGTCTGCCGCTGTGGGAACTCTACAAGCTTTCCCTCTCGCGGAAGAAGAAGATTCAGATCATGCTCATGTTTAGTGTTGGATTTTTGTGTGTCCCCATTTCCATGAGTCTTGTTCTCAGTCGCTAATATTTCCAGTGTTACCATCGTCAGTATCGTCCGACTACAGTCACTGGCAAGTTATGCCACAACAAGCAACGTAACGCGTAAGTACCCCCGAATTTCCAACTCTAGGATCAGATAACTGACAGAAACAGAGGATTACGTTGAAATCGGCTACTGGAGCACCATCGAAGTCCCAGTCGGCATCCTCTGCGCGTGCATGCCAGCCATCCGCTCCCTCTTCAGTCTCGTCTTCCCCAAAGTATTTGGCACCACGCAGAGAAGCAAGTCGGAATATGCCAACATCTCGGAAGGCAAGCAAGCATCGAGTTCACAGAAGAGCACGTCCAAGGCCTTGTCGCAGGGTCAAGGCGTGAGGGTGTCCGAGACCCCGAACGAGACGTCGGCGATGGAGCTGACCAACATGAGGTTTGACTATCACCATGCGCGTCACTCGTCGGAGAAGCTGCCAGTGACTCCTCGTGAGCCGGTGTGAACCAACCTGGGCTACAATTTCTTTACTTCATGCGTTCGTTGCCATAGACTAGATAGAGAGGATTCCCTCACCCTTCCAATAACAACAGTAGCCTGCACTTTGCCAAACTAGGGATCCCACGTAATCTTGTCGTCCTCTCACTAATTTCTCGTATTCTTCCTTCCCTTTTCAGCGTGAGCAAGGCTTTCAACCCTGTCTCCAAGCACTTGTTCAAAAGCAGCCAAGATCGTCCGGGGAACATGATGCCCGGTCTTTAGCTCAACCTCCCTTGCTCTTCCCCGCTTGAATTTTGCATTCGCCGAAGTTCATGCGTCGCGGACTGCTTTCTTGTTCAGGCTCGGAGGAGTCCAAGTCGAGCATAGTACGGGGTTGTGGAGAGTGAAGCCGTTGCACTACTAGCCTTGCAAGGGTCAGGGATCTCCCTTTGTGGGTGACATCTAGACTCCATCCGTCTCTGCTTGGGTTGGTCAAGTTGTGCCGACCCCATTTGCATACCCGCCTCTTGGGGATTAACTTGCTTTCACTTCATTTTGGCTGTCATGACGATCGTCTGCAATACAACTTGGGTCGGGGCTGAGAGTCAAGTCCGCAACAGATAAGGGAGGTCGGTGAACAGCATGCGTGGCTTGCTGGTGGACAACACATGTCTCAAGCCCTGTTTACACAAACTTTGAAGATAACAGAATGAAACAGGCTTGTACGAAAGGTCGAATCCGCAAACGGTTACCCACAAGTTATCCCAACAGACGGCCTGGCCTGGCCTTGTGACCCAGCAGCGTAAGCTATGGCCCACAGACGCTCCGCCTCCAACGCATGTCACCCACTTCGACAGCAACCGTCATCACTGCCCAAAAGCCTTCAATCTCCCCCCTGGATCCATGCTTGACAACCCAGGGGGTGACAGTGACTGACAAGAAGGGAAAAACCAAGGCTGCCATTTCTTCCGTTCTCAGCCGGCAGCCAGCCACCTTCCGCTGAGTCGTACGTGGCTGACGATCAGCTGCTGCTAATTATCGAACCCGGATTCGTGAAACATGCCCTGGGAGGTCGGCACTTGAAAGTCTCCCACAAAGTCACCTGCTGTTAGCGTCCTACGGTGGCTTTACCTTAAAGACCGCTCTGGAACTAGCGCTCTGTCGCCCGCTGCCGATATCTTGACGTTGCTTGCCCTGCTTTTTTTACCTTTTTGTGTTTTCTTGGCTCAGGCTTGGTTTGTTTTAGCTGGCTTGAGGTCATCATATCCATGTTTTGAGATCTTTTCTTCCATTCATCCTACCACTGGTCACTCCTTTCTTTGTACATTAAGCTTCCGCGTTGAAAATGCGCGCCCCATTCGTTCTCACACTCGTTTCACTCTTGGCCGACTCGGCTTCATCCATGTCAGTACTGCCCATGGTATAGAGGAAACACAATACTGACTCTTACATAGCGCCGTTCCTTGGAAGACATGGTCAAATCAACCTCGACATGATCCCTTCATCGGAAAGCGTGACACAACCTCAACCGACTACGACTATGTCGTCGTCGGCTCCGGTGCAGGAGGAGGTCCCGTGGCAGCCAACCTGGCCATCGCCGGCTACAAGGTCCTCCTAATCGACGCAGGCGGCGACTCTGGCGACGCCTGGGAGGAGAAGATCCCGGCTCTGCACCTCATGTCGACCGAGTTCGAGGACACCCGGTGGAACTACTTTGTGAACCACTACCCCGATGCCAAGCAGCAGAAGCGGGACTCCAAGATGACGTACGAGAAGTCGGATGGGAGCCTCTACGTCGGTCTTGATCCCCCGGCTGAGGCTAAGCCTCTTGGTGTTTTGTATCCTCGTGCTGGAACGCTGGGTGGATGCTCGCGCCACAACGCCCTTATTTCTATCTATGCTCACGATAGCGACTGGAGCAACATTGCCACCCTCACTGGCGATGACTCCTGGAACCCGACCAACATGCGATCGTACTTCAAGAAGCTAGAGAAGAACATGTACCTGCCCAGCAGCATCATCGGCCACGGCTTCAAGGGCTGGCTTGGCCTGTCGCTCACCTCTCTGTCCCTAGTTGTAGAGGACCAGAAGCTTCTATCCCTGATCATCGCTGCTGCTTCTGCCATGGGAAAGAGCCTTCTTGGATTTCTGCTCAACACCGTTGCTGGGCTTGGACAGGTCCTGCTTCGAGATATCAACGCCCCTGGCCAGACCAGCAAGACTGGACTCTACCAGGTTCCTTTGTCGATGACTGATTCCGTCCGCGGTGGGCCCAGGGATCTCATCCTCAACACTGCCACTGCTGTTAACTCTGATGGTTCGCGCAAGTACCATCTCGACATCAAGCTTGACACCCTCGTAAGTGCCTGTAGCTCGTGAGTGTTGACACCTGTGCTTACAAAACGATAGGTCACCAAGGTCACCTTCGACAAGACTGGTTCCAAGCCTCGTGCTACTGGTGTCGACTTCTTGGAAGGCTCCAGCCTCTACCGTGCCGACCCTCGCTCCGGATCAGCCAAGTCCAGTGGATCTGGCAGCGTCAAGGCCAAGCGTGAGGTCATTGTCTCTGCCGGTTCTTTCAACACTCCCCAGCTCCTCAAGCTTAGCGGTATCGGACCCAAGAAGGAGCTTGACTCGTTTGACATCCCCGTTCTTGTCGATCTTCCCGGTGTCGGAACAAACATGCAGGATCGATACGAAGCTACAGTCATTGGTAAGACCACCAGCGACTTTGTCATCACGTCCAAGTGCACCTTCTTGGAGACCATGCCCGACCCCTGCCTTGAGAAGTACAAGAAGGGTATCGAGCCTATCACCAAGGGCGTCTATGCCACAAACGGTATCGCCATCGCCGTCGTCCTCAAGTCCTCCGTCGCCGAAAAGGAACCCGACCTGCTCATCTCCGGTGCCCCAGCCAAGTTCAAGGGATACTTCCCCGGCTACGCCTCCGACTCTCTTGCTGATGCTCAGCACTGGGCATGGATCATCCTCAAGGCCCACAGCCGCAACAACGCCGGCACGGTCACCTTGAAGTCTACCGACCCCAGGGATATGCCCATCATCAACTTCAACTACTATAACACGGGTGTCAACAGCAACGGAGAAGGCGACAAGGACCTCCAGGCTACATACGAGGGCTTCGAGTTTTCCCGACGAGCTTTTGACAGTCTCATCCCTCTTGATGGCCGCTTTCCTGAGGTCTGGCCTGGAAATAACGTCACGAGCGAGGCGGATGCCAAGCAGTTTCTCAAGGATGAGGCATGGGGTCACCACGCTTCTTGCACCTGTCCCATCGGCCCTGATAGTGATCCCATGGCTGTTCTTGACTCCGAGTTCAAGGTCCGTGGTGTTGATGGCCTACGAGTCGTGGATGCTAGCGTCTTCCCCAAGATCCCCGGTTTCTACATTGCGTTGCCTCTGTATGTTGTTGCCGAGAAGGCCAGCGACGTCATTGTCAAGGCGGCCAAGGCCTCTTAAGCTCTCGATGTATCCTTAATTACATTCTAGCATGCATGTATAGCTGTGCATTTAGCGCGGATATTTAATTGATACCATCCTGTTTCGTTCTCATGCAAGCCGTCACATAACTCTTGTGTGCGCCCACCCCTTCCATCGCCGTCCCACTCATACTTGATTTAAGCCTATTGATAGTTGACCGGGTCGATCTACTTGATTTGCAACTATTCTTTCATCTCGTTCTTGCGAAACGCCATTGTCAGTTCTTTGCATGTCCCGTCTTCACTTTAGTTGTCCGACGAACCTGGTATCTCTGGCATCCACTCTGTGCGGTATCCTGAGATGAAACTCAAGTGGCTTCTTAGTTATTATAGATGGCCGCTTTTACGGTGTCCCCGAGCCCCGGCTCAACTTCTGTTTAGCCCCGTATCAGCGCAGTGCTCACCCCTCAGGCTGGGCAGCTCTATTCCCTCTGATTAATCCCATTTCTAGGCCCCTAACTCTCAGTTCATCCCCATCTCCCCGTCCAACATCTGACAATCATCACAACTCCAAGCGTGAGGGAGCCTTGGGTCTCATTTTGGGCCCGGGATCCCAAATTTGGACCCCTTGGCCGCTAGCCCGGGGCCTAGTGTATGATCGAATCCTTCGATCTCAAATCTGTCTTGGTATCTTGGCAGCGCGAATACACGGAGCGACCAATACCGCGAGGGATAGCTGTTTCTATAAAACAGGTACGTCTTCGACTCGATGTCCCTCGCTGATTGCCTTGTAGCACTAGTCATTGCCTCCAGTTTATAGAAGAAGAGCGATGACTAGACTAAAAAGAACAAAGCGGGATCCATAAGAGCTCGGCGAGATCAAGGTAAGAACTGGAATTATGTATATATTTTTAGCTTTAGAACCCTCTGGGCATGGCTTACCGGGCGAATAGGCTTGTGTGTGTGTCTACAGTAGGCTTGACACATTTCAAGGGATGTTTGCTAAAGGACATCAAGACTTCAGACTTCAATCAATAAGATGATCAATTTCCGGTCCATTATCTACTGAATTTACCCCTACCCCATCGCGTATCCAACACCATATGCACTTATTCGCATTAGCCGTGTTCCCAAGTCTGAAAGTCAGAAATCATTTACCGCCCAGGTGCCATTCTTCCACTCCTATCATGCGTTGGAAGACGCCTCGTGCTCTAGTAGCAGCCGCACTACCGCCTCGTGCCCATTACTGACCGCCCAGCTCAGCGCTGTGTTTCCATTAGGATCCTTTGCCTTAATTTCCGCCTTATGCTCCAGCAATAACCACACTATCGCCTCGTACCCATGTCTAGCTGCCCACAAGAGCGCTGTCCATCCATCCTCATCCTTTGCATCGATATCCACCTTGAAGTCTAGTAGCAGCTGCACTATAGCCTCGTGCTTAGCTATGGCTGCCCAGTGCAGTGCCGTCCATCCAAACAGGCCCTTTACGTCTATATCCGCCTTGTGCTCTAAGAGTAGCCGCACTATCGCCTTATCCCCATTTCTAGCTGCCCATAATAGCGCTGTCCATCCATCTTTATCCTTTGTATCGATATCTGCCTTGTGCTCCAAGAGTAGCCGCACCATCGCCTCATCCCTATTTCTGGTTGCCCATAACAGCGCTGTCCATCGATCTTTATCCTTTATGTCAATATCCGCCTTATGCTCTAGCAAGAACCGCACTACGGTCTTATGCCCATTCCTAGCCGCCCAGTATAATGCCGTTAATCCTCCTACCTTATCCTTCATATCAAAATCCGCCTTATACTCCAGCAAGAACCGCACTACAGCCTCATGCCCATTCCTAGCCGCCCAGTATAGCGCCGCCCTTCTATTATTATCCACCGGATTAGCATCTGCCTTATGCTCTAGGAGTAGCCGCACTACAGCCTCGTGCCCATTCCTAGCCGCCCAGTATAGCGCCGCCCTTCTATTATTATCCACCGGATTAGCATCTGCCTTATGCTCTAGGAGTAGCCGCACGACAGCCTCGTGCCCATTCCTAGCCGCCCAGTATAGCGGCGTCCCTCCATCCTTCTCCGTGCCAGCATCCGCCTTGTGCTCTAGCAGTACATGTACCACGGCTTCATGTCCTGCCTCTGCCGCCAGCAACAACGGGGCGCGTCCATTCTCGTCCTTCAATTGGATGTTGGCTCCAACCAGCACCAATACCTCAGTTGCTTCTGGCAACCCATTCCTAACTGCAGTATCCAGAAGCTTGTCTCTGAATCTTTCTGCAGTACCATCTGCCTGGCTGCTGAGCAAAGCTTTCTTCAGGTGTGAACCAACCCACCCTTCTAGCAAGCAAACCGCCCCGCCTGAAGTGCAACTCAATTCATCAATGAACTGAGAGGTAAAACTCCAGACATGTGGATCTCCATGGCAGCGATCCAGGTGATGTTTGAGATGCATCAGAGCATAGCTCGCCAACGGCCTTTGGTTGAGGTAATGGACACAACTTTCGAATTGATGCAAAGTCCAAGCTTTGATATCCGAGGGTCTTGTTTCCATGTTTGCGGCGCATAGCATGAGGTACCGGATGCAAGTAATAGACATGGAAACGTGGGCGTCGTTCCCGGTCATCCTAAACTTGGACGTTGCTACACATCCATTGGGACGGAGAAAAAACTCGCGGACCGTTTGATGCATGGCCTGGACTGTAGCCTTTCCTGTAGATTCGTTAGCTCGGAACATGGAAGGGATCTCGAAGCCAAAGTACCATCACGTTGCTTGATTTCCAAGAAGTTGCCACCGCAATGTGTGATGCGCCGCTGGTGTGGAATGCGCTTTTGAAACGGTTCGTCCGAGGCCAAGAATTTTGTTTCAGGGTTATCCGGAATACCAAGAGCATGGAGGAGTTCGCAAGCTGTGAGAGGACGGCATGCAAACAAAACAAACCGAAACATCTTTACTCCATCCTTGTGTTCCTTCTCCGTTCTCCCGGCCATTTTGTCAAGCATTAGTCGGTAAAATTCGTCCAGCTCTGTGGGAAGGCTTTTTAGGAATTCAAAAACGTCCTCCTCAGCACAGCCTTGCTCATCGTAGGCGAGCAGCTCCTCTCCGACCAGTCTTACCCATAGGAAGACACCGTTGGCATTATCAACCACGTATTTCCTTGCTTGTTCAATGAACTGAGGAAAGTCTACGCGTTGTAGGAATGCATTGGCGAAGCGAAAGATGTCCGACTGTGTCTCGTCCTGTAACCGTATGAAGCTGTGGAATTCGCTGATGCGGCGTTCGAGAGCTGCGACCGGCCGGCTTGCAATAAATGCCTTCACAACGCATTTTTTCGTCTCTGAACAAATCCTGAGAAACAAATCTAGAATCTCGCGCCTGTCGTTGTCATCGGACTCATCGACTGCATCGATGATGAGATAGAGTCGTTCCGGTATCGTGTGATCCCGTAAGGATGAGAGAAGGCATTTTAACGACGAATAATCCCATCCTACGAGACTGCCACCACCGCTTTCTTGCAACTTGCGACGATACTCACATTGGAAGCGGTGGTAAAAGAAGGCCTCGTGCTGGTCTAGGATAGCGTAGAGAATCGATCGAAGCATGTTGTAGTGACTTCTTTGCGCCTCTCCCTCTCTCCAACTGTAGAAGAACGTGGCCACGATCGCCGACTTTACACTCGGTTCCCGCTCCAGTAGATGCTTTGTGAAATATTTGGTAAGAGTGCTCTTTCCGCTGCCAGGTTTTCCTTGAAGATATAAGAGTCGTGAGGCGTCTGCCTCTATCCATTTCTGGCACTGGTCATGCGTCCAGATCCATTCAAGGGAACCTTCATGTTCTTCTGAGATCTTGCCGTAGCGGGAGTTATCGAATCGAAGACCAGCAAGGCACTCTTCACATATTATAGTGAGTTTAATATGTATCAGAAGTGAGTGGGGTGCGAACTAACCTTTTCTCTCCTTATCATATTCGATACACGGTAACCCGGAAAATACCTTTTTCAGGTCAGCCCGAGGTCGGCTCGTTAGTAAAACCTTGGTTGTCGATGTTCTTCTCAGTAGATATTCGACAAATTCACGAACCCCCTTGATGAAGTCATTCCTGTGATCCTCGGCATCATCCAGTCCGTTGATAACAATCAACATCTCCGACTCCTGTTCAATGTCCAGAGCTGCCCGTAAAGCAGCCCAATGCTCATTGGCTGAAGCTGCATCAACCATCTGCTTTATTGTCGTATGTGGAGGGTCATCCTCTTTGAAGGCAGTGTCGAATTGGTGTTGCCATTTGGAAATCTTCTCGCGCCGTTCTAAAGCCTTCTCGCGCCGTTCATGCCGTTCGCATTCCTTCTCACGCCGTTTCACAAGCTTCTCGCGCAGAGCATGAAGAAACGCTTTGATAATAGACATCTTCTTCCGCGTCGACGACCAGCAGATGACTTGATGAAGGAGCCTGTGGACGAGTCCAGCGGTTGCTACTTCCTCCTTCACTGGTGGTGAACAGAAAAAGTACAGAACACAGCGCGGTGTTGTCAAAACAGCATTGCCCGGCTGCACAACGTGCGATGAAACCCTGTGCAGACTGGTTTCAGGTGGTCCAGACAGCCAAAGCACCTGGGAGTCGCTCGATTGTACCCAGTGCTTGAAGTCCAGGTTTTTGAAGATCCAGTGATGTCTCGGCTGGTTGAAATCGATCGAATCTTTGGGCTTCTGCTGCTCTTCGTCCTTGTCCGATAGCATTTGAAGGAATGGATTTATATTTACACCCTCAACGGCGGATCGGAGCGTTTCCTGCTCGGGTAAAGAATCAAGGCATCAGCAACTATTTTCCATCTCAAGATTTGCGCGGGGAGTGGGTTATCGTACAGACATGATCGCTCCAGGGACTCTGAGTGCTTCGCCCACTTCAGCTTCCGGGATGATCAACAGGATCTCCTTGGCGCATGCAGCTGCAGCCGCCGATGCGTAAGGCTGCCACGTCTTGCTCTTGTGAGAGTCTGCATAGTCACAGATACCTCGGAGAACAAGACATGGGAAACTATTCATCAGCCCTGCTGCTTCCATCTCGAAGCAGAGCACTCCACCAAGTTCCTGGCTGACCAAGTCCCTCGACTGGCCGTCTCTCATAACCTGATTCCCGGAGGCGATGGTGCCGTAGTGAACAGCAATCTCTTGATTTCCACGGGAGTTCCGCCTGACCTGTCTGTCTCTATCACATCTTTCACATGTATCCCCGCCAAGGTGTTCGTAGTTTGACTCAAACAGGATATCAGGCCCTGCACTCCCGGATGTGAACACTGGTGAACGGCTAAGCGTGGATAAGTAATTTGCAAGATTGCTCATGCCTCGGATACGGTTGGCCTTTAGCTTCGAGAGTGCTTTTAGTAAGATATCCGGTGGCGAATTAAGTGAACCGGTTCGTTCACATCTGCGTGGCATAGTCTTTCCCAGATCATATTGAACCACTCCTCCATTCTGCTTCTCTGGTTGACTGATCACCACATCCCCGAGCCGAATGTCTGCTTGGCCGCTTGGGACACCGCCTCCGATTCCAACCATCAGGCCGAACCGGATCGATGTGAATGTCGACTTCATCCGGGCGGCGACGACAGCGGCAGAGTTGGTTCCTATCTGACCTGCTGGGAGGCATGCAATAACGACATTGTGCTTACCAATACGGCCACGAGTATAAAGGTTGGTGTCACTGGAGTCCTGGTGAAATAGGTCCTGGTGTTCTTCGTCCAGAACTTCCTGCGCTGCGGCGAGTTCGATTGGGAGGGCACAAACCCATCCCACTGTGTAGTCGCGGAAATTGCATCGACTCATTTTGCAATATTCCGCAACAGGGGAGGCTCGAATGCGAGGAAATAGAGTTTAGGGATTTCGCCCGGCGGCTTTCAAAGTTGGATATATTTCTGCCCGATTCAAGTTGGGCTCAGCTTTAGGCCTTGATGCAGAACTGCTGTGCTTGTAAGCATAAAAGCACGCCTGATTGCATATACTTAACCAATAGAGTTATATGGCGTTTTTCAATATCTCACGCTTGTGGCAGCCTGTATGATGGCGCATTTCTTGACCGAGGCTGCCCTAATTGAAGCCCCTTGCAAGCAAGGCAATCTGATTTCTTCTCTCTTCGGACGAGCTTATGTTGTGCCACGGAGGTAAGTTCGTCTCCGGCTCGAAAAGTCCGCCTTGACTAGCTTCGCGGATCGAAGGTCTTGAGGACCGCGTTGTATAGGCATTCACTTCTGTCTTGTATAACACTTCCAAGCCGGCTGCCCGTGTAGCTGTAGAAGGAAGATATTCACAAGGACCAATCTCTTCCTCCAACGCTCGCACCTCGCATTGCTGGTGAAGACAGTTAGGCCGGGCTGTGCCAGTTGCACCGTAGCTGTGCTGACGATGGGAGCGGAAGAGGTTATTGTATTGAACATTTCCGCAGACACATTTCCCCTTGTAGTTGGGCATTGTTGAATATTTAGTCGTTTCGAAGCAAGGTATAGAAATCTCTAGGTAAATATCAGATCTGATATTAAGATAGTAGTATGAGAAAACAATCCAAAGAGTCTTGCGTTTTCGAGTAGAAGTTTGTGGGCATTCAAGTGCTGACCTCAATGGCATTTTGATGGCAAAGCTACGTCGTTATTACGTCTTGCCCACGATTCTTACACCTAGGCCACCAATCTTGGAGCGCCCGTCTGCATAGGCGGTTTCTATTGTTCCAAACTCGCCCATTATCTTTCATCGTTTGTAGGTAAATTCCCACTTCACACTAATAACAGAGCAGCATCCAAGTTTCAAGACCGTTGGAGAGCCTGAACAAGACAAGTGCTGGTTAATGAATAAATCGTCCCTTCACCAACGTCCTTTGTTATGGACAAAGTGTGAGACTGTCACGGTGATTTGGTGACGTGTTTCTCGACCTTTCCGACAAAGCCTGCTACGAAAGCAAGCACAAAGGCAGCTAGAAATCAATAAAGCAGACAGCCGTACAAAGGAAGCTATTGATATGAGATAAATACAACATCACCCTCCCAGGCACTCCAATCTCTATCCTTTTCCTTACGCACAACACAAAGATATCTACCCTCAGCCGGACAACTACATCTGTGACCTCAACTTGTTCAGATATATTCACTCAAGTTTCCAAAGACATATCCCCCTGCGCAGTAACTCGTTCAAACGCAAAAGATCAGCTTCCTCTAGCCATGCCACTCGTCTTTCCAGATCAATCACAACTCGCCAGTACAACTTCCAACTACCAACAAATCACGAAAAATGCCTTTGGATTCTATGCCGACCGAGCTTCAAAGCTCATTCATCCGCCTCCTAGACCCCATTGGCCTCATCTCACTCAGCCAAACAAACACGCACTTCCGTCTCCTCATCAACCCTCAGAAGGAGGACTTTGCTGAGCGTCTATTGCAACTAGAGACTATTGAGGAGCACGGAGGATCTACCCCCATATTCGAAACCCGGAATCTTGGGGACCCGCCAGTGACACAGTGTTTCCGAGAAGACTGGTACAGCACTCGCTGGGCCTGCTGCAGCTGCCTTCGTCTCCTCCCTCACCGATGCTTCAGAAACAGTTCCATCATAGACCTAGCTTACCGAAAACCTGTGCCGGGCTCTCCAAGATGTACCGCTCTAACGACGTGGGAGCCACTCGGGCACCTGATTCTCAAGTCCAAAGCCGAGATAGCTAGCGGTTCAAATGACCTGGTAGAAAGATTCGAGGGGCTAGACCAGGAGGAGTTCCGCCGGATTCCCGTTGTCGCCAGTTTGCCGGGATGTGAGCAGAGTGGTAGTAACCGACAGAACCGAAGATGCCTCGAGTGTCAATACCGCCGAGGCGAGCTGACATGGACTCTCGGTGGCTCTGATGGAATTGCAATAATGCCCAACCGCGTGGCCCTGTTCTGGACAAAATTGGACAGATATTTCCCAGGGATTTCTGACTATCTGGACTGCCAAATTCCACCAGCGTTGGAAAGGTTCTGCCTCCAAAGCCCGATGTCCTACCTCCACAGGTGGTGGAGGAAATTGCCATATGGGTGGGATATGTGGATGGTGCGTTGCCCCAGGTGCACTCGCTGGAAAGAGCTACGAGACTTTCGTCTCGAACACCCACGCGTGATCGATACCCGATTCAAAGACGAGCTTCTCTCGAAAGGTGGTTGCTGCAATACCTGCTTTGCAAACGCCCACGGCCGCCTTGAGCTCGGCCGCGCACTTGGTAGCTGGTTCAGATCTCTGGAAGACCAGAGGCTTCACCTTGTGAGTTCGGGTCTAAAGTATTACGCGCGTTGGCTTAATCTTCGTGCGTCACCACTCAAAAGAGCAATGTTCAAATCGAAAATGTGCGAGATTCAACAGACAGTGTCTTGCTTCAAGCCTGAACACGACTCCATCCTCAGTGACCAAGACATCTCGGAGCTGAAGCTCTATCGCGCACAGGCCATTCGCATGTTGGAACAAACTGACGGTAGGCCGATCAAAGCCTTCCCACGCAAGAAGCTGGTCGTTTGGGAAGGGGTCCTCGAGGGCTGCGAGGCTGCTCTGAAGAGGTTGAAGATGTGCAAGACGCTATCTGAGGAGAATCCAGAGGCGTTGGCGGCGTGGGCACTTGACAGAAACGAATCTAGCTGGGACACCGAGGTCGAAGGAGCCCTCTCGCGTAAGATGGGACCGAATTATTATTACTTCCGGGGGGAATGGTAGGTTCTGATATAGGTAGAATACAATGCCATGGTCAATAAAGTGCGAGAGTAAGGTATGGTTCGATTCTTTGCTGTGAGCCACGAATAGATATCAAAAATATCATCGTATATTCCTTGGGTACATCATGTCCCCCCTGAGATAGGTTCGTTTAAGCCTAGTCTCGTGGTTGGCTAGTTGGGAATGCCCTCGTGGTGGCGAGCGCCACAAAAGCACCGCCCCAGGGCGCAGCAATGATCAACAAGCTCCACCCCTGTATTTCAGTTAGAACACGTTGGCCATGTCAGCAGGCAGCCATCTCACCCAGATGTATAATATGTGGGAGGTTATCTATCATTTCACATTGTAACAATACCGACTCTAGTCCATCATCTCGTCTCTATCACTCACCATGGGCTCCACCAACTCCTCCCTCCCCCATATCCATCTCCTCTGCATAGAAGAGCGCTACATCGATGCCTTTGAAGTCGCACGTGTAGCCAGGAAACTCCCTTCCTCGTTCTCAATCGAGATTCACGACTACGCTCTATCTCAACTCCCTTCATCCGTTCAATTCGACACAGTCGTCTCTCCGGCAAATTCATACGGGCGACTAGACGGAGCATTCGACGATGCCATTTCCCGCGCCTTTGCACCTCGAGATGACTATCATGCCCTTACAGGCGTCGCTCAAGCAAAGCTCTACGAGCAATGGCGCGGTTTTGCACCTCCAGGCACTTGCACCTTGGTCCGCATCCCAGATGAATTTCACTCTCGGTCACGAAACGTCTGGGGCACGAAGCGGGTCGCTCTCTGCCCAACGATGCGCATGCCAGCTAACGCCAACTGGGATCGTGAGGTTGTCTACGAATGCATCTGGAGTCTTCTCTGCGCCGTTGACAACCACAACCGCGACGTGAGAGCTGGCAAAGCTCCTGAAGGAGAAGAAGAGATCCGCAGCATTCTCATGACGCCGTTGGCAACAGGCGTGGGGCGACTGAGTCCTGAGAGATGGGCGGCTCAGGCTGTGTTGGCCATGAAGCATTTCACCGAGGCATCAGAGAACCCCGAGAAATGGAGTTCACTTGGATGGGCTGATTTGGGTAAGAGCTGTGTCGAGACGCAGCTAACTTGGAATCTATAATCATTCAAGATCAAGACGCTATCTAGAAATTCAATAGGATAGGCAGACTTGGGAGAAACAGGAGCCGCACGAATTAGTTAATAAGAACACCCCATTGCATTGAATTGCTACCTCTCCAATTACCTCCTCATTCATGATAGGCTATTATCATTTCCAGAAGAGGTTATTGGAATTTTCAGGAAACCTTCTGATATCATGTAGCACTTGGCTTGTTATAAGCCAAGCAAGTACCAAAACTTGATCTCTTTCGCTCTTGCATCCGAACCTCTGACAGCAGCTGGCTGAATCGGTAACCAACAAATAACATGTTGGTAATCAGGCCTAAGCCGACTTATACAGTGGAAACAATGGGCTGTGTTTATGATCAAAGCCTGATACGGCCAAATGATATCTGAAGGTATTGCGCAGCAGTTTCAAATATGTAGTTCTTGAATGGCATGTCTGGTCTAAACATCTAGATAGAGGGGACCATTGGTCAACAGCCCAATATTCAATTGACAGCAGTATACACACCGCATCAACTGGAAAGAAAGGCTCTTGCCCCCAACAGCCCCCGCTTACTTCTATGAAGTCACAAACTCCTCAATGACACTGTTGAACAACTCGGGATTCTCCCAAAACATGAAATGGCTGCCCTTCTCTTCCGCAGTAAAAGTCCGGCTCTTGGCTCCAGGGATCTGCGTCGCAGCCCACGAGATACCCGAGGCATTGTTAACGCTGACATCTCCCGAGATGACGAGCGTGGGAATGTTGATCCGGGGGAGAACATCTCGCCAGTCGGCAAAGGCGTGGTCGATGAGGAGTGCCGCGGCGTTCTTGTCGCTGATCTTCTTGTTCTCTGAGAGAACCCATTGGTAGTCGGCCTCGGATACGTCTGGGGTGAACATGCTTCGAACAAAGGGCGGCGTCTCGGCCGTCATGTTCTTTGCGAACTCGTAAGTTCCGTCGGGGGTAAAGAGGGCGGCGGAAAAGGTCTCGGCTTCGGCTTTGGTCCAGGTAGGATCGGCGACGAGAACAGAGGACTGGTCGACAATGGCAAAGTGGTCGACGCGTCGTCGCTCGTCAGGGTACTGATCCCAGAACGCCCAAGTAACGGAGGATCCCATTGAGTGAGCGATGATGCTGACGTTTTGGAGGTCGAGAGTAGTCAGGACGTCATTGAGGTCTGCGCCGAAACGGCTGAGTCTATATCCAAAGCTGGGCTTCTCAGACTCTCCATGGCCGCGCATGTCGTACGCAGTGACGCGGTAGCCAGCCTTGGAGAAGTACCCGACCTGCTTCTTCCACTCAGCAGCACTTTGTCGCCATCCAGGGATGAAGACAAGGTTCTGTCCCAAAAGGGGACCGGCCTGGGTGTAGTTCAGGTGCACTCCGTCTTGAGTCTTGACAAGGCCAGTTGTTACTCCCTCGTAGTCTTCTGGGAGTTTAGCTCCAAAGGCAGGTGTCTGAAGGGCCTGAACAAAGCAAGCGAGAAGAAAGGAGGCCTTCATCTTGGTGGCTTGGAGCTCAGCGTTTCAGGGAATCTGTGAGCTACAGGATGAGGCAGCCGGTCGCAGCTTGAGATCGACAACTGAAGAAGACGATGAGATCAGAGGAGGACCCTGGATGAAAGAAAAGAAAAGTGACAGCAGGTGTGCTGATCTTCTACGTAACCGACATCCTATGATCCCTGCTTTTGTGCAAGTTTGCACAAGAGATCCCCAATATCCTCTGCTACAGGTTCTCGAGATTACTAGATCCTCCCCTGCAGACGAATACTACGTACTTGCCTAGTAAGGCTTCCTCCGCGGCAACTAATTCCGTCCCCCGGATCCTTGCGGGGTAGCTAGATCCTTCACGCCCATCGTAATATGAAAATCAGCCGAGATTTGCAGGGGACCGTTGATGAACCACGGATAATTTGACTTATAGCGATAACGACTGCAACTCTGTAACTTTCGCCTACAGCGCGGCGCAGACTTGGCTGACCTGAGATGTGCCACTTGTTGGTTGAAGAATCGAAAGCATGCACACACTCCCAGTGCCCGGGGAGGCTTGTAGTTCTCCGATCCGCGCGAGTCAATAAGCTTGACTTCTTCTTGTTGATCACATCCTATCACAGGATGCTGCCAAGGATGTCGTTCCAGGTGATCTGCACATAGCCTAGTTAATGCAACAAGTCGGAGAATCGACAAGGAAAGTCGGGCACTCATCAGGCCGCGGCCGCTGACTCAGTTCCAAATCGATACTGGCCTTGGCAGTTCATGCAGACCAGCGGCGTTGAGTCCCTTCACAGAGGAGTCGATGATACTCCTGGATGTTCACTCGGTCTTGAATCTCCTGGCTGAATAACTTGCTCTTGACATTAAAAGTCCGTAAATGAAATTGTCGGCCCTCTCTCTATGAGTTTCCTGCCAGCTGAATCTGACTCGAGTTTGAAGCAGTCCCCATTTCGATAGAAACCACCTCAACCTCCGTGTCCTTCCGAATTCCGTAGGAATTAGACGGTCCAGCACTCGTCGATCTAATCTCGCTCCACTGAGACCGTTGCCGCGACCGATCAAATCCATGCGTCGCCGTCCTCGTCCTTGCTTCCGAGTCCCCGCTCGCACCGTAGCTGCGCGTGAAGGCGTGTTGGAAAGCTTTCCAGGGAACGAGTTTGATGATCGGTCGAAGCGACGGAAGACAGACGCTGATGACGCCACAGCAGTTTTCCACAATAGTCCACAGCACCGAGTTATCCATCGTCCAGTTGACGGCGAACGTGGCGAAGTTGACCTGCGTGATGAGCTCCAGGCGGATAATCGAGGTGATAACAACACTGGGCGAAGAGTCAGCAATGAAAGGGTAGATGGCAGAAGAAATACTCACAATCCACCCAGTATGAAGAAAAAGATAACAAACGCCTTTTGCGTGATTGTAATTTTGAGGCGCAGAACCAGCGGAATTGGTAACAGGACCAACACCAAGTCGGCAATGATGTTTGGTATCGAGGTGCCGAAGAAGAAGCCGTTCAGGTTGACACACTTCACCCCTGGTTGCATCTTTGCGATGGGATCCCAGTTGGCCTGAACTGGGACACATTGAAGGATGGCAACGATGAACTAGAGCTTCAGTCAGAGAAATACAACAAACCGCATGGCAGTCGCAGCATACCGACGCAATGAACCAGAGGATGATAAAGACACCTATCCCATAAATGGATGTCCTCATGTAGTTGGAGGACGAAAAGACCCTCCAGTAGAAACACAAGATGGAAAACTTCAAGCTCAGCTGGTTCAGGTAGTAGAACAGCTCAGCCGTGTATGCCCCTTGTGAACCCTTGACCAGAAGGGCGTTGGTGATGTCTTGTTTGCCATCGATCAGGTCGCTGCTCGGAAGACAGGAGAGGACGCACGCGCAGAAACCGCCTGTCATCACCTAATAAAACGTCATCAGCTTTGAAGTTGATAATCTAGTCAAGATTGACTTACAAGGCCGACAAAAGACAGCCAGTCATCCCACCAGAGCTCGTTATGTGCTATCCGACGGCTCACAAATCGGAGCACGACAGCCACGACAGCGAGGGGATAACAGATGGCAAACACGATAACAGTCCGTTGCCGGTACCATCGTGTCATGAACTCGACATCGGACAGCTTGAGCTCAGTGGCCATGACAGAGGTCAAGCAGGGAAACAAACAGTATAAAGTTAAGCTCAACCCTTTCTCACATACAACTACGCTTTGGGGGGACGGGGTTTTCTAGCATCCGACACCATCATCATCAGGGGAAAGTGGCGTGCGGCCTCGTTTGAAGATCCTGTCATCGCGTTGAACCTTGACGGGGATCGCCCATGGTGGCTTCGGTATGAGCGAGTAGGATGGTCAGGGTTGTACGAGGACCCTGGCCACGGTACGCCGGGATCACATCCTCCGTGTGAAGACGAGAACGAGCTGTTGTGCCTTTCTCGGCGGAGAACCTGATTTCACGCATTAAAATGCACGTAAATGTGCAACAATGACCAACAGTTCACGCTACATGCCTGGTCAGATACCCCGGAGGGACCCAGTGCTCCTCTCCACCTCGGCTCTTAAACCCTACATAGGCGAGGGATCGCCTTCGGCCGAAATCTTGCTAATCCATCTTGTCCCTGACTTCTGCATGACACTACTCTGCTAGGTTGATCCTTCAAGGCTCAAATGCTTGCTGTCGAGTCGATCACTTTGGGCCGCAATGCATCGACCGTGGCAAAGGTCCCCATTCTCCAAAGCGACAACCGTGGAAGTCCACACACTCCTAGAAAGGCAATAATATGCAGCTCCTCCCCACGGGTTCCTCGCTTTCTCCTCGTCCTCTTGGCACCAAGGTCTCAGGGTGTCAAGTCCAGAACAGCAACACAGTTCATCAATGATCGGCTACGCGAACAAGTTGAAGACAATTATTGCTCCTGTTACACTTCTTTCGCTCAGCTAATTCACCAAAGCAAGTATGACCAAGGTAAAACATGCTGGTTAACCATCACAGGCAAGAGAGGCATTAACATTGATGATGGAAAGCTACCATCAATAGACGCAAATTCAAAGGCTACAGACGCTATACAACATTTTAAACATCATTCCTCCTCAACTATGTCGCTCAAAAGCACCAAGAGCAGCGATCAAATCACCCAGGCCTACTTTTCAGCGAGACCATGAGTCCTCGGAGCCCCTCTTCTCAGATGTGAGCTGACCTTTCCAAATCATGAATCATAAAACTTCGTCTGTGACCTGGGACCTTTTTTGGGGGGGTGGGTATCATCCAACAGACGATGAGACACGACTGGGGTCGCTCATCTCGGCCGGTCCCAAGAGCCGCTGTGGGATGCAGGACAAGGCTTTGTTGTCCAGTTTGATGAAGGGTAAGTGTTTGGTGAGATTTCGCTCAGCAAACGATGATGCCTTCTTCAATGTATACATCAGCTTAAGCCTTGGGGGCGACAAGCTGAGAGACCTCGGGGGCGGCAGCTCCGTTGAGCTGGGCGATTATTGTCTCGACCTTCTTGGGTTCCACGACGGGCTCGGCCTTCTTGACCTCGGCGACGGGCTCAGGCACGGGCTCGGCCTTTGTGGGCTCAGCCTCGACGGGCTTCTCTTCCACAGGCTTCTCGGCCTCGACAACCTTCTCGACCTCGGCGGGCTTTTCGGCCTCAACCGGCTTCTCCTCGACGGGAGCGGGCTTCTCTTCAGCGACAGGAGCCTCGACGGGGGCTTCAACGGGCTTCTCCTCAGTGGCGGGCTTCTCCTCAGCTGGCTCCTCAGCCTCGACAGCCTTTTCGGCGGGCTTCTCCTCGGTAGCAGGGGCCTCTACTGGCTTCTCAGGCTCGGCGGCGGGAGCCTCCTCAACTGGGGCAGCCTTCTCCTCAACAGGAGCGGGCTTTTCCTCCTCAGCAGGCTTCTCGACAGGCTTCTCCTCCTCGACGACCTTCTCGGCGGGCTTCTCCTCAACGGCGGGAGTCTCTTCAGCGGGCTTGGCAGCCTCGGGCTCGGCAGCGGGGGCGTCGACAACCTTCTCTTCGACAGGGGCAGGCTTCTCCTCGGCGACGGGAGCCTCGGCAGGCTTCTCTTCGGCAGCAGGGGCGGCTTCTGTGGGTTTCTCCTCCTCGGCGGGCTTCTCGGCCTCAACCTTCTCAGGCTCGGGGGCCTTCTCCTCAGCGGGAGCGGGCTTCTCTTCGGCGACGGGAGCCTCGACAGGCTTCTCCTCGGCGGCAGGTGTCTCTTCGACGGCCTTCTCGGGCTCGGCCTCGGCGGGCTTCTCTTCGGACTCGACAACCTTCTCGGGTTCCGGGGCCTTCTCTTCGGCGGCGGGGGTCTCTTCGGCGGGCTTTTCGGGCTCGGCCTCGACGGGCTTCTCAACTTCAGCCTCGGCGGCGGGCTTCTCCTCCTCGACAGCCTTCTCGGGCTCAGCGGCGGGGGCCTCCTCGACGGGGGCGGCCTTTTCCTCCTCGGCGGGCTTCTCCTCAGCAGCAGGAGCCTCGGCAGCCTTCTCCTCCTCGGGCTCGGCAGCCTTCTCAGGCTCAGCAGCAGCGGGGGCCTCCTCGGCGACCTTCTCGGGCTCGGCGGGGGTCTCTTCGGCGGGCTTCTCCTCCTCGGCGGCGGGAGCCTCCTCGACAGCCTTCTCCTCAGGCTCGGCAACCTCGCTGGCGGCGGGGGTGGCGAGCTGAGCCTCGAGGTCAGCCTTGGCCTTCTCCAGAGCCTCGATCTGGGCAGCGGCTTCCGAGAGGTGCTTCAGGAGATCGTGGACGGTCTTGGCCTCGGTCTTGAACTTGGAGAGGAGAGCGATGGCCTGCTGGGCAACGTCGCCGTACTTTTCGACGGAAGCGACATCTGGGGTGGTTGTTAGCGTGTGGACACATACCCCCTGCTCGACAATGGATGCTTACCGGCTTCTTGGACATCCCAGGAGTCATCAAACCAAGCCATGTTGAGTGTAGATAGGCGAGTTGTGGATTGTGCGGTAGAGGTGGAATGCGTCTGGTTTTACTGCTCGTTCAAGCTTGTAGTTGTTGTTGTAAAAGGCTTGAGTGATGGATGGTTCTTCTAGTCAAAATGGTGAAGATATCACGTCTTATATAGCCGGTTGTAGTATATCCTAGACCATGCCGGTAGTCCTGACCGAGTGCCTCACTAGGTCGACTCACGACAGCTCCGTCGTCAATCATGCCACACCGGGTGCAGGCTTCCCCTCAAGCGACCTGCCCGCCACAACTGGGAATCTCTGGGCTCGAACGGAAACGTGTAGCGGGTGACCAATGGAGGAGTTCCACGAGAGGGCACACGACTGATGATGGTCGAGGTTGGACTACGAGGGTAGGCTATCCCGCCCCCGCAAGCGCAAAGAAAAGCTTCAGGGTCCTCGGCCGTGCATGACAGGTCATTCGACGGCCTGAGCTCAGAGCGAATGCACGCAACAGGCAACCCCTGCAGCACGCACTCTCTAGCGCTATTCGTGGCTGGGGGCAGAGCCTAGCCTGGCCAACCTACTTTGCAGGGCTGTCTAGGTGCTGCAAGAGTTGTGCTCTGGTGGCGAATAGAGCCTCGGAGCCGAAAATAAACAATGCCCTCATAGGATAACATGTTTGGGGGTCTTTGTTTACAGCGGCTCTTTTGCCGGTTCGTCTCGTCTGGTTGTTGTTGTTGAGTTGATGTGATGCCGCTTGCTTGAGACGTCAGATGATTGACCTTCTTTTCTCCCCCGCCAAAGACCAGGGCCACTAGGAAGAAAAGACCCTGGATGTTTTTTTTTGTTGGCGCCCGCATCGGAACATCAGGCGAGTATTTCAGGCCTGGGGTCATTGAGCGAGAGAGAAAAAACAGTGGCTGGGGAGCTAGAAAGAGGGCACACGCACGGCACCCGGAGCTAGGCTAGGACTGCGGGTGTTGGCACCACATTCAACTGGGATTCAAATCTGGGCGTCTAACGTATTCAACTCGGTCAATGGGTACATGAGATCGTAAGAGGCTTTGTCAAGGTGTCACGGTGACCTTGTGCGGGCACCATTGCTGCGAGAAATTGTCTCATCTGTTGAGGCTGAAGACAGCCCATTTCGATGTACTGGCTTGAACTTGACCATTCTCAGGCAACTTGTGGAGTTGGGTTCTGTACTGTAATGTACTGCACGCGCAAGGCTCTCAAAGAGGTACAATATCAACACATCCGAGACAGCCACTCACCTGCAGCGCCCCCAATGTTTTGAGTATAGCCGTGATAGATGAACTAGTCTACCAGGTTCTTGACTCTCGCGCCTGCGCTTGGTGTTGTACGTGGCACACCGCCATTCATCCCTCCCCCACGAACCGGCAAGCCGGGTAGTGTTCAGGTGCAGCATCCCATCCCATCCCATCCCGTCCGCAATTGTTTGCTTGCGCTGCCTGCGCCTTGACCCACAAGTAGTCGACGCATGCCCATTCTGGGGACCGGGTTTATTTTTCTTGTCCACCTGAAATTGACGGTTGAGGTTACCGGGATAACGTCATGGTCAATTGTGTTTGGTGATGTTACCCCTCATTGTCTTCAATGTGATGCTATTTCATCCTTTCGCATGTCGGTGTAGAAGAGACAACATGTAATCACGGCAGCGAATATCATGACTGTAATATCATTTCCCGATTAATACATGATAAGCAACCCCTTGATTCATCCCGCAGCAATCCTCATCCTGTAAAGCTGCACATTGTTCAGGGTAGCTCTCCCATTGCTCCCATCAAGGTGGCCATGGCCATACTCTCTGCAGATCCCCTTCATTAGCGCCCACTCGAGATGCGTCTGAACAAGGCAACTCGGCCATGTTGACGTGTCCGTGCCTGTAAGCGCGTTTCCCAATTCATCACCTTCCGTGGACAAGAGGTGGTTAGCATGTCCGACTGACAGATCCCTTCGGGCCTCGTTCGATAAACAAGATGATCTAGCCCCTCCATGCCGACACCTGCTGATTGGAGTGGAAGCCACCGGGAGATCCCGATATCCCATAGCGTGTTTGTATCCAGGCCGGTCATTTCCTTATCCCTCACGACATCTAATCCCTCCATCACCAGCCGAATGTGAGGCGACACCATCTACGTAACCGCTTGCCATACGCTCCTCGGCGTGGACTGCATCGTTGTTTGCACAAAACACACCGATTTGAGCGCGACGAGGAGAAGATGCACGCCGATTATGCCAAGCACCACAGCCAGCCCTGTCCATCGCGTCGGGATGAGTGTCTCGGTTGATCCGTTCTGCTGCCAGTCGTTGCAGATCATTTGGTAGAACCAGCGCCTCCAGCTGTCACTGGATTTCCCGTCTCTTGTAGGATTCCCTGAAAGACAGAGGCTTGCGCCGCGTGCGCGAACCACCATTTGTATTTTCAGCGTCTTTTAGGCTGTCGTCTCGAGCACCAGCACCGACGCCGAGCTGTCGCAGAGTCCTTCTGTTTCTCGATGGGTCGATGAGACGACGCTATTCAACATCTGGTTCAATTGAAATGCTCCGCCCGGACATGGTGACATTCCATATATACGGCAGACTTTGGCTAATGAAGCAGACACTTGCGCTGAACACCTCGGACCCGTTATTGGCAAAGCCCTTGGTCCACGGGCCTTCCCTCCTGGTACAGTAGTAGAATTGAGCAGTTCCTTTGGTAGCCGGACCTCCATCGGCCGATTGGGCCGCGCATTGTACCCAGGTATGAATCCGTTGAGTAAAGGACTTGAGTGGAATAGAATCACTGGGTGGAAGGGATATGGCCAGCCCGATATCGGATCATCGGGTCCCTCCATCTCGTACATTCATTGTGCTTGAGATTGGGAAACCGCAAAGCGACAATGGCCAAATACTCGGCTATGTCTCGTTCCAGCAGTTGTGCACCTTGCACTTGACTGGTCTCGATCCTTCGGCTCCGTATTCAATGCGATCGATCCCTTCAACCTAGACATATCAGCGCATCGCGGTCCTAATGTTGGTGACGACAGGAGGGCCGGAGTAGTATTCCAGTAATGGCCTTGGTTCGACGTCTTTGAACGGCAGCACCGCGCGATACACGTCGCCCGTATCGGCAACGTCCTTGAAGGAGATGGATTCGTCGGGTCTGGTTTCTACGAAACGCCAGTGGGCGAGAGGTCTGGACTTCCAATACGAAGCGCCTTTTGAGGGGATTTTCTGCGACCACCATAGTCTTTGATATTGCGCCCAGAGATGGAGGTCTCTCCAAAGTCGGAGAGAAGGGTTGACGTAAAAGTTGAGGCCAGTGCCACAATGAGAGTGGTCGCGATGGTCAGAGAGTGCAACTATCGAGGCAACCTTGAGCGCAGCGCACACTATCGTTGAACATTGCACCCGACGTCTCCAGCAAAACAGCCGCCGTAGCCGCGGCGATGAGGCTGACTTGGAGGCCTATGGACACGCGTATTGTAGTAGAGCATGTGATAACAAGGCGAGGGGCCCAACCGCCGAAGATGATAGTCCTCCAGGGCTCCAATTCATTACACCGGTGCCGGCCACAAGTGTCGCCAGGCCAGGATATCCAATCCTAGGCCACCATCTTTGGCCAAGTGGATGGCGTGGCAGGACCAATGACAATTGTCTCCTGGCGTCGCGAGACCCTTGGATTGGTTCGATCCTGGCCTGGAGTTCGCATCGTTTTGGTTCAAGGCCTGTCTGAATGGCCTTGTCCTGAGCCATCACGTCTCCTGTTTCCGAGGGATAGAAGTCTTGGGGATCCACATGATGATGATGAAGGACCTTCGGCGCAACATACAGCTGCAATGGGAAGCTGGAAACATGTCGTTGGTGACTAGGCAACACTCAAACAGGCTATGATCGGCAACGCAGCAAGACAAGCCAATTCTTGTGTAACTGAAAATCAGCATCTGTAGTTACACGAATACCAAGTTCATATTGATGAAGTACATAAGTTAAAGCATTATTTCAACTCGATACTGGAATGTCAAAGAAACCGTTGTCTTGGCTTCAACGGACGTGCCTACGATTTAGTTCCTCAACTGGACTTGATATCTCGATAAGCCTGCTGAGCCATGAACCCTCTCCTTCCTGCCTGCAGCTCCGGGTCAAGTTATCCTTGCTACATGCACCCGAAACCATCTATTGGATTACAATGACTGAGGGTCCGTTGCACAGCCCCCATGCAGTTGACAACAAAAATCTCACCTCATCTCTCTCTTCAACGTTATTAGTCTATCAGCTGTTTATTTATTGGCAATATCACCCCGTTCTTTGCCACAGAAGCAAACAAGAACACTCTCCACACGACATCCTGACCTGCGTAACACCTGAACGTCCTTTCTTCATCCGTACATAACTATGTCGGCAGACTCTCCCTCGTTCATCCTCTTCCCAAACCTTCCTCCCGAGTTGCGCACCCAGATATGGCAACACGCTCTGCCAATCATAGGGCCCGCTCTATGCCAGCACAGAGAAGGGCTTTGGCACCCACGATACCTCCAGCCAGGCGATGAGGGGTATATTCCAGAGTTGGAAGACAATATCGACATTGACTTTCGTCCCGACTTGATGATACAGATCCCAGTGGAGCTACCTCTTATACTTGTCAACCGCGAGGCCCGTCGTGTTGCCTTGGAATGGGCTGGCAAGTATGGTATCAAGATTCCTCCAGTTGGGGATAGTCACACTTGCATGCGACCGTTTGACCCTCAAAGAGACATAATATACGTCGAAATCAACAAATTTATGGAGTTTGACAGGGCGCCCTGGGATCGAATGTTTGAGCCTGATCTGGTTGAAAGAACAGTCTCTTCAGGCACAACGCCCAAATGCCTTGCGATATCCGAATTGGCATTCCGAAACGACCAAGTGAAACCCAATATCCTCTCCATGCACAACTATGCATCCCATCTGTTTGTCATTGCTGGAGAACAGCCCGACTTTGAAGGACTGTGGGAGGTTGACATCAGTCGAGGGAGGTCCGTGTTCTGGAATTGCGAGAAATTGGGTTTTGAGATGGGGGATGGAGATTTCATCACAGATGAAGAGCTTTATAGGATTATTGAGGAAGGCCAGAAGGAGCTTTCAGAGGATCTTGCCCATTTTGTTGACCTCGAGATCCGACCTGCTTTTGCTGTTAGGAGGTGAACTGGTTTTCGAATGGGGTTTGACCTGCTGAGTGCGGAGGAGAACAGCTTGCCAACCACCTGCAGTCTCCAAACAGACAGATATCACATGGAAAGTCGATTGTGAGAAGATCGGAGATTATTTCCTCCGAACAACCTCGCAGAGAGAGGATATAGTCTCTAATACAGCACCACCCTTTAACAAACACCAGACAAGCCGTCATCGTATAGGGGTTAGTACATCAGTTTGTGGTTCTCTTGAAGCACTGAAAACGCAAGTTCGAGTCTTGCTGACGGCAAGGCATTTCTTTTTGCCATTTCTTTGTGTTTTTGAGGCGTTCAGCCTGCATGGGTTATGAATCATGATGATATGACCGACACGCCATGCACCCAGGGTTCGCTCATCTTGAGCTGAATGATAAATAATTATTGGGCATACTTTTTAGGGGTTCTTGACTTAATGGATAGTGGTGAATGTGTTGTTGTAGCCCTCATGTTGAGATAGTGTCATGGGAGTGAAGTAGATATTGAGGAACTTGGTGGATATTAGTGAGATTAGTTATATCAGAGGTGGAAATGGGGATCACAAAGAAGAGTAACAAAGGCAGAGGTTAGCTAGCAGATAGATAGCTAAGAGTTCAATAAGAAGTCCATTAATTCTTGCCCTCTTATCCTCTTAATCTTCCAGGCCTTTTTATACCTAATTCTTAGCTATCGCCCTCGCTCGGTCCCGGCCGTAGCCCCTCTTGATCTTCATGATCAACTCTCTGATCTTCTTGCTCAGCCGCAGCGATCACGCTAATCCCCCTCATCAAGCCCTTTGCCCCCAAGTAACCCGAATATGATCTCGCCACTCATCTATTGGCATTTCCGTGTTATGCCCGTGATGAGTTAATCTTCAACCTTAATGATCAAAAAGCAGTAAACTTGCGGTTTCATGGCACTTAACCTTATAAAACAACATTTGCTACGGAATATCACGATGGATGGAGTTGCTAGTATGCCGAGCAAGTTTAGTCCAATGTTGAACTTGGAACCAAGTCTTGGTCCTGGATAGTTGAGTTGGTACATACCATCTTGCAGAGCAAGTGGAAATTATCGCCTCGCTCTATTGCATTAAACATAAATTATAGAACCGATAGAAGTGTAAGCAATCATCCACCTGTTCTCCGTCCTGTGGTCAGCTTGGGAAGCTTGCATAAGGCCGGGTCATGACCCCTTCATTGTGCACCCTGCGCAAAGCAATTTACAAGAGGGCATACGGATAGAATTACTTCTGTAGTAATATGCAAAAGGATCCATGCAGGTCAAAGACGTCATTTCCCACCTGCGTCTCAAGTCGAAGCCACCAGATGCCCATATCAATCGGGCGATCCTTGATTGCTTGTCGGGTAAGATTTTCGCCCACTAGAGGTCCCGTGAAACCGCCATTTCTTGGCATTTCAGCGATCCAGACGATGTGAGAGGTCCAAATAGACAAGCTCAAATTAGGATCGGAATCCCTGTCGGGAGCTGAACATAAGCACGGCAGGGATCTACAGTGTTAGTGTGTCGCCTCACAGCACGAGTCGAGGGACGCATATTAAGTGTTGCACATGCCCAACGTGAGTTATTTACCTCCAACCTCAAATTCATCTGCAGTCAAGATGCGCGTTGATCTGTCTGCTTCCGTTCTTTGTTTGTTGTCTTGCCAGCTCTTCGGCTCGGTTGCGGCTAGACGGGGAGGAGGCGACTCTGGGGGTGACGGAGGAAGTAGTGGAGGAAGCAGCGGAGGCAGCAGCGGAGGTGGAAGCTCTGATGGCGGTAGCTCTGGAGGAAGCTCTGGTGGTGGAAGCTCTGGCTACCCCTATGGACCCTCGAGCTATCCCAACGGCTTGAGCAACAAGCTCAATTGCGGTCTGGGAGAGTGCGGCTGTCAACAGCTACAGGAGCGAGAGATGCTCTTCGGTTTACCGGGCATCTACTACAACGGCACCATCACGATTCGACATCATATCAAGAACAGTACGACGTGGGGGTTCCAAGGAGCCAACGGCTGCCGCAACGACGACGACGATGAGAAGGAGTATACCTATCCGGCCCTGTTCGTGGCGGCGCCCAGAGGAAACAGCTCCGATGTCAATCCCTTCCACTGGAACCTATACGGATTCCAACCAGCGGACCAGACCAACCAATCGCGTGGTCCATACCTCGACGTTTATCAACGCTGGATTCAGATCAGGTCGAGCGATTTTGTTCTGTCCAAAACCTCGTACGGAGGCTCCTTCAACTTTGATGGCTCAGGTGCCCTTTATCGAAACTCGGATTCCACAGACCATCAGCAGACTACACGCGTCTACTGGGACACCAAGATCACCGACTGGGACGACGACAAGTTCTCAGCTTCGGCCGAGTACACAAGGGTTCCGCCCATCCCCAACACTGCCTATGTTCCTTACGGATCACGCTACGACGTCCGCACCAGTCAGTACTTCACCCTCAGCGACGTCTGCGCATACAACCAAACCATCGGCTCCACGGACGGCTCCCTCCCACCCAGCGTCATCCCCAAGGGCAACGACTACCTCAACACCACGACCCCAACACTCTGGCTCAGCAAGGGCGCCAAGGCCGAGATGAAGGATATCGGGGCCAAGTCCATGACCTTTTCGCTGGAGCAGACAATCAAGTCGGCTCTCCCGTACATGAGCGACCGGCAGGCCATCTGCGGAAAGAGGGAAGACCCCTCCACCTTTGCCATGTCTGGGGTTTTTGAGAGGTCTTACTTCAGGGAGATTCGCGCGTATGGTCAGTACGATGCATACTGGAGCATGGATCTGGACATCAGCATTGAATTCAAGGGTGAGATTGTGAGTGAGAACAGCACAAAGATCACCGGAAGACAAAACGGCGACGTCACCTTTGGAAGGGTCTACGCGACACCAAGGCCGACAGGAAGTTCAGGAAGTTCAGGAGGATCAACAAGCTCTGCTGTATCATTGATGGAGCTCTCAGGCGTGGCCACATGGGTCGTGGCCATATTCAGCATGTCGCTGCTCGTATTCGTGGCGTGAGGGGAGGATATCTAATCAATCAATGAAAATCATTACCCCATCGTTTGTACCTAGTAACGCCGCGTTAAGCATATATACCCGCTTGTTCGACTAAGCGACTCGGTCTTGAGGAAAGCCCCCACCTCTTGGTCTCAAGATGGGATTAGACTTCTGACTGTGCATCTCGGTACCCACGACTCATGAGGCTGCAGCGTACGCGTATGCAGCGTCTCTCAGATCAACATATAGCGACTCTGTTGATGAGGTTCATTTGGACCATTGACGTCACTTGCCCGTCGTGATCGGCAGTGGCCATATCCGAATCTCACAAAGCTGCCAAAACCGCGCACTCAAGTGAAGCGCTCTGACTCAGGTACTGTGGATGACTCGATACAATTGAATCGCGAGACATTGACAATGAGATATCAGGCTTGCAATGCGGTCGCAGCATCGCTTCTTCATCTCCATCCCCATCCAAAACAGCCTACCTCCCGAGTTTGTCCTCAATTTCATCCAGACATACACCCCAACCCTCCAGAACAACCCCGTAATAGCGGACTTTACAGAGAAGCCGACGGATATCAACAGTCTCACAAGCGACCCCTTCTTCGGTCCTCCCGACAACAGCCTCCGCACCTTTGAGATCCACGAAGTCATCACGCTGGCCCCCGGTCTACGGAAGGAAACGAGGTGGCCCACCGTCTTTCAGTGCACCCCGCATGGCATCAGATCGCGTGCCAACGCTACCGCGGGCATCGTGGTCTGGGCTGAGTGGATAGTCCGTCCGCGCCAAGATTCAACGGCGGCATCGCCAATTGAGCCTGGGAATACTCCCAGTACAGAACGTACGTTGGGGGAGGATTGGGAGCTGTACGAGGAGGTGACGATTGAGGCCAACAGTCTCTTGATGCCCTTTGTTTCTCGAACGTCGAATGATGTGCATCGTGAGATTTGTCAGAAAGTGTTGGACGAGGCTATGAAAGGATATGTCAATTGAAAGCCAATTCTTGATACGTTCTTTTCCAGATGCAGCCAAATCGCAGCATGGCTTATCTTCGGCCTCTTGGATGATATCTCTTGTCAGCGCCAAAGCCTCGGCGTGATGACATCTCCCCTCGTAAACCCACTTTCCAAATCCAGCACATCCTCGGCTCAGCATTTACACGTGATCTAACAAGTGATTACTTCCTCGGTCTTGTTCTTGGGTTTATTGAGTGGAAGAGACTGCCAGAATCCCTAAAGAATTCAATGGGACGATCAGGTGTGGCCTCCTCGTAGGCGGTGATGTAAAGGGCATCCCAAACAAGATCGACCTCCTCCAGCTTCGGCCACTTGGTACCCTTGACGTACTTCCACCCAAAGAAAAGAATTGGTATCAGGATAACCATGGCGTAGAAGGTGAAGAAGAAACCGACGTCCCAGGGAGAGAAGCTCTTGTATCCGTAAAAGGTAATGATGAGAATCTCCCAGATGAGCGCCAGCCAAACAGAGTACGGCTGGAACCAGCCACGATAGGGAAGGCTCTTGCGGTCGAACTTTTGTACGACAGTGGCGCGGTGAAAGCAGATGTAGGTAATGGCGGTTATGATGTGGTCGACAATAGTGCATCCCGTCGCCAAGTTGATGAGCCAATTTAGGACCTGGGCGGAACCATTGGACATCTGGAGGAAGGACAAGAAGGGAAACACCATGACCACGGCGACGCAGTAGATCGGGACACCCTGCTTGGTGGCCTTTCGGAGGACTTGGGAGCACGACCTTCAATGGATAACCCATAGAGAGATCGGATGCCATAGTAAGTGACACTGTTGCCCGCAGTAAAGATGGTGGTAGAGATAAGTGCAGTGATAATGTGGGAGAGAACACCAATGCCTAAGTTGCCTATAGCAATGATGTACGGAGAAGCAGCCGCGCTTCCACTATGGCCGGTCTCTCCGTTGAAGATGGCCGTCATGGTGGGCTCGTTAAAGGGGACGAGGATACCAACAGCAATGGCCGAGCCGATGTAAAAGACCAGGTTTCGCAAATACACAATCTTGTAAGCCGTCTTGATATAGATTCGAGGATGCTTAGCCTCAGTAGTGACGATAGAGACAAACTCAGGTCCAACACAGGTGAACGAAGCAGCCCCGGATAGCAGCCAAGAAGCCCTCAAACTGGCCAAGCATCCTAGTTGACGAGAACTCTGCAAAAGCGCCAGGGTTCTTCCAGTAGCGGAAACCGTATACGTCATGTTGCTGGTTTCCATCCACCATTGTGATGAAGGTAAAGGATAGGAGGATGAAGAGGAGGAGGACTTTGCCGCCGGAGAGCCAGAATTTAGATTCACCGTAGACCTTAACCGTGAAGCCGTTAAGCAGACTAGACATAGCACATAATTAGCAACTAAAAATCAACTATACATCAGTGTGAGGAGATTTACCCATAGAGCACAATACAGCCGCCGCAGATGGCCCATCTGGTGGGGGATACGGGGTCTCCGGGGG